>VZTE01000631.1:247705-259526 GCA_013397775.1 Eulacestoma nigropectus
GGCCCCGGCGGCCCCCGGGCCACAACGGCCACAACGGCGCCGCCCGCGGGAGCCGCCCGAGGCCGCGGGGACGGGCGGGGGCCCGGCCCGAGCACGAGTCCCTGCGCTGCCGCCCGGCCGAGTCGCAAGTGAGATGCAGAGAGCCCCGGCCGGGCTCGGGTGGCTTTGAATGTTTAATTGCGGCCGGGGCAGGGACGGGGGTGTCGGAGAGAGTCGGTAGCCACAGCCTCTGAAATGTCCTGACTGCCGGTGAGGAACCCCTGGAAGGGCAAGCACCCCCATGTTCAGGAAATAAGTGATGCGCTATTACTTTTTTCTTAATGCAGTTATTAACCCTTTCTGTAGCATAGCACTATTTTATTCGAGTTCCCCTCGAAAGCGAGGGATTTGATAGCCTTGTTCTCTGATACGCCTTCTAAAGTTATAACGTAAGGATCAGGCATCCCTCTTCCCTCCCGAAATCCTCATCTATCTCAACTCTAGCACTGCCAACGATAACAACTCAGCATATTCTTAATTTATGTTCAGCTGCTGGTACTTAGAAAGAAGCTGCAAAGACCACTTCTCTCAGATGTCTGTCTTGGCAGCAAACTGGAGACTGTAAATTTTGTTTTGCTTTTGTCTTTATCTCTCTTAAACAGGTTGCATGAAAGTCAGATTTTGCTGCTGTGAATAGATCTCGTTAACATGAAACTCCCTGCAATTGTCTACATCCAGGAGTGCTATGCAGCAATTTTCACCATGTAGAAGGAATTGTTACATGTATCTGGTAGTGCCAGGCAGTATTTCGTTGACACAAAACTTACAATGAGTGGAGTAGCAACACCCTCTTGCCAAATCTCTGACTGCAAACGGAACAGAAATGCTGGAGCACTCCATAAAATCAGTATGAGAGCCGTGGTGACAGGAGGCGGTGGCTATTGTGGATACAAGCTGGGATGTGCTCTTGCCAACATAGGAGCTTCTGTTGTTCTGTGTGACATACACAAGCCTATGTGGCTGATTCCCAATGGAGTGGTGTGGATCCAGGTATGATAAATAATATTTTCCCAACAGTCAAAGGTAGTTCATTTGCCTTTTCCATAATGTCTTGCTAGATTTCACAGAATTCAAATACCTAATTGCCAATTATTTCAAATTTCAGAAACCTTTTAAACTGTGTGAACATCCCACATGAGTTTTGGTCAATGGATTTTAGTATATCTGAAATCAGGAAACCAGCAAAACCTGTAACACACGGAGCAGTTTTGCTCCTGACTCCTCAGGATCCTGCCCTCATCTAGGCCTTAGTTTAACCACCTGTAGAATAAACACAGGAGTATTGTGAACCTTAATGAATGTCTTTAAAGTCCTTTGGGTTCCATGGAAGAAAAGTATAATTATCAGCAAGTACTGAGGTGTGCCCAGTTTTGAGTCCCAGGATGCACAGCAAGTACAGTTCTATATATGCATTATATACATGGATTCCCTCTGTGCTAACCCACTGTGTGTCAAATGCTCACCTGCAGCTTTGATTTCAAGTCCAAATGTCTTTTCTTATGTATTACAGACAGATATCAGGGATTACAATGCCATACTTGCAGCCTGTGAAGGGGCTGACTGTGTGTTTCACGTAGCTTCATACGGAATGTCGGGAACAGAGCAAGTGAGTCCACATAGTTTTGGTATTTTCTGTGTGACTGCCCACACTGAGGGTGAGAGACTTGATGCTGTAACACTGCATGACAGATTTTATCTCTTCATACTGCCCTGGTGTTTTTGGTAAATTGCTCTGTGCAAACTGGAGTGCCAGCTGCAAGCAGGCTGCTTGCAGAGTGATTTCCTCTCCATTAGAGGCTCCACCAGCACTCTGGGAAAGGTGTTTGAGATGGAAATGGCATTGAAAAGTTCTGAAATATTGTGAAGACAAAAGGAAGGACAAGGGAGGATGGTTCCCTCCAAAACCCTGATCCTTCCCTACACCTTTACATGGATCTCCTAGGTGTAAGGTCACTAGGAGGAATAAAACCTGAACTAAATTATAAATTATTTCATTTATCTGAATTATAACAACAACAGTATTTCAAGTCTTTAATTGTTTGCCATTGGGTAAAAAGCTGTAAGGATGCACTTAATGTAGGACTCTGAGTCACAATTTTATAATTAGAGTTACAAGCACACATACACACACACACACACACAAACACACACAAACACACCCCTTTCTTACCTTATTTAATAAGAGGAACTTTGGTAATTACCCTGTCTGGATAGAACAGCTCACTCAAAGTTGTTTGCCACTGAGCAATGCATAATTGGAATTGCTCTGGTTAGAGGCAACTAGTCACTGAGGTACTACTGACACACAGATATTTAACAAACTGCTGCAAGAAATATAATAACTGGACATATATTTTTAGAAGCACCACAATTCTCTTTGCTTCAAGCAGACTAGTCTGTAAAAATACAATAAAAATACAGGTATAGTTTAAAAATAATGATTAGACTTCTTTAAGTCTGAAACAGCAGTCTAAATAACATTTTTAATAATCAAAGCACTAAATTATGTTTATTTGTGGATATTTATAACATCTTCCTATTGAATTTAATACGTATTATTATTTAAAAATGCACAATTTCTTTCTTTTCCTAGTTGCATAAAGAAGAGATTGAATCTGTAAACATTAATGGGACAAGATTCATCCTTAATGGTAGGTATTTAACTGTGCCATTGGGTGTTAGTACACCCTATCAAATATCACATACCATTTAGAGAATGCCAGTTAGCCTTTTTGGCACACTCGATTTGTTACCAACTACTTTACATTGTTGGCAGAAGATGAGGAAACACATCACAGAGGGGTTTATGCTTAATTCTGCTACGAGGTGTGATGTGAGAGCCAGCACTGTAGTTCAACTACTTCAGCTTTTCGACACCTTGTTTGACTGATGTCGGAATCTGTATCCCTGTAAGGAGCTAACCAATTCCCTGTGATTTTTGTAGCAGTTAACCTGGCTGCTAATAGCTTGTGCACAGGCAGTGGGCAGCCCTTGAGGCAGAAGGACTTCTGCCCTGATGCCCAGCTCAGCAGGCTGGAGAAGCTCTCCTGAGGCACAGTGCTGGCACCCAGCTTAGGATGTGCCAGAGAGTAAAGCACTTGCCTCATGTCTTCCCTTTAAATACGCTATGCTCTGCATTTCAACTCACCCAGTCACAGAATGGAAGGATAGTCTCTTTTAAGATTTGACACTTTCTTAGAAAAAACGTCACACAAACTTTTTTCCCATATAATTTTCCAGTAAAGTAATTGACTTTCTACATTGCTGCAGCCTGCAAACAACAAAACATCCCTCGGCTGATCTACACCAGCTCAGTGAATGTGGTGTTTGGAGGGCTTCCTATTGAAGACGGGGATGAGGAATCTTTGCAATATTTCCCAATTGACAAGGTATTTTGTTGTCTTGTATTTTCAAATTTCCTCTTTGTTTACTTTTGTGTTTCTGGAAAAGCTTGGAGTTTTTATGGCAGTGTTTTGCCAGATGCCAGAATCCAAGCACAAGAAAGGCCAGGTGGGATGAGAGTTTGAGCAACCTGGTCTAGTGGGAGGTGTCCCTGCCCATGGAAGAGCGGGTTGGAACGAGATGATCTCTGAAGTCCCTTCCAACCCAAACCATTCTGTGATTCTATGAAAGAAAAAAGAAAACTCTTAACACTCTTTGAAGATGCTATTCACAACCTTGGCACATCAGTTTTATATACAGCCAAGTATATATTTCTTTGTTTTCCTATTAGGGCCTTGATTTTGGAAAATAACTCCCACAATGTCGCATTAACATCAGGGATATTCCACCTGGACGTGACGGTTGTGTTATATGGCTTGGTTTCTCTTTAGCTATTTATTATCAATATGGTTTTTTTTGGTTTTCCCTTATTGAGGATGACATATATTCAATGTAGAGCTGATCTAGAAAAGCAGCCTATTTTTATATGGTTTTATTGCATTTAATTAAAAAAGAGAAAGTACTTCTGGCTGCTTTGCATACATAGTTGTTTTTTGAGTCTCTCTTCTCTCCATCAAGTACTTCACATTCTTTCAAGAAGTAGAGATGGATATAAAATATGAATAATATTTTTAATAACATTTTAAATAACATTTTCTCTGGGACAATGCCACATGGAAGTGAGAAGGACACTTCAGACCAAGTGTAATGACTTCAAAACTTGGCTTTTGACTTTTCCGTTACCTGAAGAAATCCAGATTACAAAGTAGTGATCAATTACATTCCTGGCAGCATTCAAAGCATACATATATTTATTGCTTCTCAAATGTGCTGAAATTAATTAACCAGATTTGCATACACAAAAATGCTTCCTTACCCTAGAAATATTCATGTGTCTTACCCTGAACCTAATACCCCACAACTTCTGTATTTTGAGGTATTTGTTGCCATCTGCTAAGTAAAAACTACTGAAGAGGAGATGCCTCTCTGGCCTGTCATTTCAGGAACAGATACAAATGTATTTGCTTTTTCTCTGTAGCTTGTTGACCATTATTCCAGAACCAAATCAATCGCAGAACAAATGATAATAGCAGCTAATGGATCTCCACTAGCAGGTACTTTTGTCTGACCATGAATTCATAGTAGAACTTACTCCTCCTCTTCTTGTTCCTCCCCAAAATCCTGTGTCCTGTATCAATCCTTAGTAGATAAGATTGCCCAGCAGTTATGAAATTAGCTTATCAACCCTCCCTCACAAACTAAAGTATTTTCACTTAAAAATTACTTTTAATTGGTTTTAAGTTCCCACAATGTCTGTAAAAGGTTTTAGCATGGTAGCAGTAAGTTCAGTATGTTAATGAAAAATAATAAGAAAGCTATGAATTAAACAAAACCAAGTGTTTAATGTCACTGTCTCATGCAACATAAGTAAAACATGAATGCTGATTCAATTGTTACGTACCACACACCCCCTCAAGCTATATATTAAAAGCTGAAATAGCCACCTGAGCCTAGAGCCTGGAATTATTTATTAGTGCAAAGTTTTCCATGTTGAGGAAGCCAGTTATAAACTCGAACACTTAAGCTCACCTGTGAGATACTATAACTGCCAGTGCAAAACAAATTAATGTAAAGTGCAACATGATTCTATGTGACCAAGTGATACTGAGCTAAATTTAGCTGTGGACAACTTACAGAAAAGACTCTTTACTTGATACTGGCAGAGGGCTATCAGAGATAGAAAGTTCATGACGGGAACTCCATCCCAACAAAATTATTTGGTTTAGAATAAGAAAGGGGTTTTTTTTTTTCCCTTTATTTCCTTAGCAGCTCTTCACATCAAAGCCCTTCCTAATTTTAGGACCAATACACATTTCTGCATTTGTCAATGAAATTAGAACCACTCAGAGTCTCAAACATCCCATTTTGATCCTGTGCCATAGCAGGATTGAGTATTTTATATGTTTACAAGTACTGTTAAGAACAGTTATTAGCAGATGATGAAACAGCCATCTGATGTACTTGGGAAGCTTCTATTTTTATGATCTCTCTGAATTGTCAAGAGCTTCTACCTCATTCAGCAGTGGGAGCTGCACCTGCTGCTGAGGGAACCTTTAGGCTCCACCTCGTACTGCTAACAAGTCACTGCTTCCCATCAATAATTTTGTGTGGGATTAGTTGGTTTCATTCCACTATCCAACATATTTTCAAATAACCTGCTCCCTTCAGCAAACTCATCACCACAGCTGGCACATTCATTCACTGCTCTGGCACAGGGACAAGGGACTGATTAGAAAGCGATTTTTAAATATCTGGTATTTTCTAGCAACACAACTATGCTTGCAAGGCTTCTCTGAATCTTATCTTGCTATTTTGCATGCTCTGATTCTCTCAACTTAATATCCAACTACTAATGCAGCAACTTTTGGTATGTATTGTTTTTTAAGGTAGTGAAATGAATTTATTTCAGAGTAAGCTCTGCTGCCACAGCCTTTGGTTCATACAAACATACAACGTAGGCATGTGAAGGTCTCTTAAGAATGGTCTTATCCCATGTTCTAGGAGGTGGAATACTCCATACGTGTGTTCTTCGCCCACCAGGAATCTACGGACCAGAAGAGCAGAGACACTTGCCAAGGCTAGCAGTATGTCATTTAAATTTTTTAACCAGCAGAGTTTTCTATGATATGGGTAAAAAGCTGAAATGAGCATCACTTATTTGTATCATAAATTGACTGATCTTACTGGGTAGCAATTCAACAATTCAATTGTCTGCTGAGGATATTATAACTTTTTATAACAAGCATTATGTCTGTAAAGAGTGTAGATTTAAAAAGCCTTTTTTTTGAAATACAAACACATGAAAATCCAGCTTTATAATTTAATGATTAATGTAAGATTCAGGCCAATCCATGATATTTCAAATGTCTGTTTACATGCAACTTACACCAAATGGTTTAAAATATTAATGAAAAGGGATACAGCAAAATATCTTATTTCCAGTCTCAACTATTAACAGCTTTCACTGTCCCATGAAGCAGGCTCCAGAGCTGGAAGCACTGGTACAACAGGTTACTGAAGGACAGCAGCTGAGGTGTTCACATTTTACTCTTTTTCACTTGCTTTTAAACTGCAGGGCCAACAGATGACATTTAGAACATGATCCCTGTAGAATTCTGTGAGCCAGTTATTTTAAAAGAATTAGTGTAATATGAAGTTATACACAGCTTTCAGGAAATAACAGATTCAAGTTGACCACATAATAAATATTTTTGGTTTGTGGCTGAGGTAGGAAATTATATTAGAGTCAGCCAAAATATACTTTATCATCTTGTAAATAATTTTAAGAATGCAAAATGTCATTTTAGTTAAATCTGAGATGACTTTAAAAAAAATACAATATTTTAAAATGTCTATTTGATTTTGAGCTTATTTGTTTTGAGCCAATTTTAAGGCATTATGCAACTGTCATGTTTTGCAGTTTCTAAAATTTACCTATGCAATGAAAATTGGGACGCTTTCCTTCCAGCCAAAGTCTACCTTCCAGTTTTTCCTAGCCAAAGCTATCTGATAAATTTGATCCAATTTAGCACATACTTTTGATCCACTTAGAAGTGTATCTTACGTTTTCATACAATATTTTACTTACCCCTAGAACAGACTTGTATTTTTCGTAAATTCAGGACATATTGCAATACATCTTTTGATATTTTCTCATGAGAAGTTCCCTTGAATATTTTTAATTGATTCATTTTTTTTTTTTAAAGTAGAGATAAACCTACATTTAGCTGGACAAGAAAGTGCACTTTACCTCATTCTAAAACCCATTTTGCTTTGGTTTCATATTTGTTTATGTCTACAGAAGATTATTGAGAGAAGGCTCCTTAGCTTCAAGTTTGGGGACCCTACTGTTAAAATGAACTGGATACATGTAGAGAATTTTGTACAAGCTCACATTCTGGCTGCTGAAGCTCTCACCCCTGAAAAGAACTACATAGCTGTAAGTACATGGTAAAAGCACTACAGATTTCATTTGACAGTGGATCCTGCCACTGTATCCTGTGCTACAGTAACCACTGCAGTAATTAGTGTTATTGTCCCTCAGCTTATGTTGTCTTCTGTGTTTTCAGCTGATAAATGTGCTATGAGCAATGTGGGATGGGGCACAGTGTTGGCTGTTGGTGTTGGTTCGGAGATGGAATATTCAGTTCTGTAAGAATATCTCCATCTTTGCATTTTTAAAATGCAATATTTGTCATTTCTGGACGATGAGCAAAGAATGTTTGCCATGTTGGAAATGAAACTGGAAGTTCAGGCAGATTCATCCCGTTCCCCTGTACAGGTCCAGATTTAATGTTCTGAACTGTGATGGTCAGTTCTCCCCATACCATGTGCCAACAGAGGCACATTTCATTTGGGTTCACTGCTTTCAAAACAGTTAAAACTGTTTTCCTCCTTGTAAATACAGGTTTTTATTCACCTAGAAGCACTGCCCTGAGAGTGAATTAGAAAGAGTTTCAAAGTAGATTAAACTACTTTTTCTAAAAGCAAAAGGAAAGCAGGAACATAGACCTTGGCTACACAGGAGTATTCTGGATTCCAGTGAGCCTGAACCAGATCCTGAGCAGAACATGTCCCACCCTTTGGTGGACACCTGCCAGCAGCACCAGCGAGATCCAGCACCACCTCCAGTGGTGTCTCTGCACAGTCAGTACAGCCACTCTGAACTGGCACATCTGTAATAAATCACTTATTCCAAGGCATGTTAATCACACAAACCACTTGGTCACCAATTTCGTTGCACACAACAGCACAACTGACTGAAACACAAGCAGAGAGTTTGTGACTTGTGTGTGCATCCACTCATATTTGATATTGCTGTATTATTTTTAAGCTATTCATAAGGAGTGAGATAAAGAAAAAGAAGTCAATTTATATGCAGTATTATTTTTGCTGACTTGTCTCTTCTCTACCTCTTTAACAGAGTGGCCAGGTGTATTTCATTCATGATGGCGAAAAATCCAACCTTTTTGAATGGTTAACTCCACTTGTATGTGCAATATTAATCTTCAAATACTTTAATTTCTTTAACTGTATGCAATTCCAGCTTTTGTGTGCATGTTACATTTTGTATGTTTGCTTTGGGTGTGAATGTGGGTTTAATTCCTGCTTGAATTTCAGTGTGATTAGCACTGTAACAAAGCCCACCCAAAATACTGCATTAAAGTGTCTTCCCTTTGAGGCCAAAGGACCACCTACACCAGCATCCTGTCCTGAGCTGTTATTGTCTTCATTTTTGGGGCATGCAGATGGGAATAATGGGTACTTTGGGTGGGCAAAAAATATAAATCTTAAGTATTCACCTGTTCATTCTTTTCAAAATACCATTTTATTGTTAATGATAGGCTCAAAACCCTAAACATGTCATGATGTTAAATTAGGTATCAGCACACCATGACATTTCAATTAATTATTATATTTTCTTTTCCTTTTTTTAAGACTGACATTTGAAAATGACATAGTGTCTGTGGGTGACATTTAATTGGAATCCCCTTAAAAATGAAAAATAGTAAGAACAATGATTATTTTTTTCTGTTTTAACAGTAAATATTTCCACAAATATCTTCTATATTGAAACTTTAAAACTTTTTAGAAGTTTCTGGGGTTTTTCATTGTTTTTAAAATCTTTTTCAGTTTGAAAGATTAGGTTGCAGTAAGCCATGGATACGTATTCCTACTTGCCTAGTTTATGCATCAGGTAAAATATTTTATCAACATTTCTCTTTCCTGTCCATGCTACCCTCATTCCTAATTGTAGTATAATATTGTTTTATTTTATTTGCCCACAATTTTCATTTTCGTGTATAAAACTAATATGCTGTGGGCTCACCTAGTGTTCAACAGCGTGAAATTCAGCTCTGTGCAGTATGTTGAAACCAGAATGATCTCTTATTCAAAGTCCCACTAAAACAGGTTTTATGTAAGACCTAACAGAGGTATAACTTTGTGCAGTTAATTACAAAAAAAGTTAAATGTAAAACTCCATGACTTTATGAAATATGCTGAAGAGTATCTGTTTTTCTGCATGGGTAAATGTCTTGCTCTCTCCAGAATCAACCCCCCTGTGCAGCTCAGACAGAATCCAACTGAGTTCTCTGTTGCCATATTTTTTATGAAGCCGCATGACCTTTTCACTGGATCTGTGCCCAACCATCCAAACCCTTTTCCCACAAGCACAATAATTAAGATTAAATCCAGCCCCTTGTGAGCAAGTAGTCTTGATGGTGTTAGTAATGATGCCCTGAGCTCTCAGGTCTTATCCTTCACGAGCATTTACAGTGTGAGATACAACCGTAATGGCAAAGCACTTTGCTGTTCTTATCTCAAGGAGAAATCTTTTGTTATGCAGCCACATTCATGGAACACCTTCATGCGATTCTGAGACCATTTGTTGACCTGCCCCCACTGCTGACCAGAAATGAGGTAAAGTCTGTGTTTGGAAACTCCCCTTAATTCCCATGGGATCCATACATGTTAATATGAGGGAGACTTTTAAGATTAAGTCAGTAGAAAGTAAAATTCACCCAGTGCTACTTCAGCCTCCAGTTTCCAGGGCAAATACATGCATTGTGTACAATTTAGGCAATATATTCTGCTTGTTGCCATGATTTTTGAAAAGAGCTTACGCTTCCAATCTGGGAGAGGCTTCTTCAGCTCCTCTCTTCCAAGGGCCAGTATCCTGTATGGCTTGGCTGGGCCTTTAGGCACCTAAGAGATAGCTCTGATCTGCCTCTTTGAGTACCTAAGCAAGAGAACAATTGCAGAACACTTTTTGTCCATTTTTACAGATTTCACTTTGCATATTTTAATGCCTCTTTGTCCTTTCAAGAATCTCCTTCTGAGTGGACAATTTTAAAAATAATGTGCACAATGCTCATAGGACATTGGTATAATGTTGTGGGGTTTTTTACATTTTACGTTTCCTTTAACTGTCTTTGCTACCATTTCCAGTTTGTTCCAGTTGCCTGTGTATTCACAGCTTTGTATGTTGACTCTTTTGCACTGTAGGTACAGAACATTTCTGTAACTCACACATTTCGAATAGACAAGGCACGGACTCAGCTGGGGTACCGCCCACGGAAGTTTGACTTTGCTGATTCTGTGGACCACTACATCAAATCCAGACCACAAACCTCGAATTATTACCTCTTCCTCAATGTTTTCCTTACTTTAATTGTTACTTTAATTTTGTTTTTTCTTTCTTTAAGACTTGATAGTCTTTCGGGTTTGCATTTTTTTAAAGAAAGACGACACTGACCTGCATAAACTGCACAGTCACAGTATTGCTACCCGGATCATTCTAACCTCCACAATAGTTACTGGCACAGTGCAACAAACAGGCAGCTACTTTTAAATTTACAAACAAAATCGTAACAGATCAGTGGCCGGACCTGAGAAATTAAAATACAGTAAACAATAATTGCCAAATACACCGAAACACAACTAGAGTCAAGATTGTTGCCTCTATCTCAAACCAAAACAACAACTTTCCAAATTGATTGCTGAAGTAAATGAGAACCTGCAGAAAGAACAAGAGCTGCAGACAACCTGCAGTGCTTCACCAGTGAAGAAAAATGGCTGAAATAAGGAGAAAGGCTGCCCACAGCTTCTGTCATGACTCACTACCTTGGGGAACAGAGGAACAAGCAAAGGGACAGACAGAACAGATTACCGCAAATAACACACACCAGCCCTACAGAGACTTCACATTGTGTGATTTTGTGAATTAGCTCTATCACTGCATCTGAGGGAAAATAAAAGTGTACTTGAAACATTGCTGAAGTCCGTGCTGTGCCTCTACACAATGTCCCAGAACTGCTCCCTGCCCTGCCCCTGGTGCAGAGCTAGGGGCTATGTGCTGGTAGGGTTTTTCAGGGGTCAAAACTGGGTACTTTACTTAAATTGGAAGTCAGTAAGTAAGTTACATTAGTTAAGTGTATTTATGTCACAGTAGAGCAGTCTGCCACTACGGGCTGCACAGATATTTGTACAGCTTCCTTCACCTCCTGTATTTAAGAGCAACAAGTAACACAGTTCAGTTGCTCCTCAGCTGAGCACCCGCTGTGCGGGTGACGAAAAGGAGCCGCCGCGGCGGGGACAAAACAACTTGGCAGCGGTGGGATTCGAACCCACGCCATCGAAATGACTGGAGCCTAAATCCAGCGCCTTAGACCACTCGGCCACGCTACCGCCTGGCTGCTCAGCCGCCCGCCAGGCCTCTTTCAGGGGGGCAGGGCCGCCGTTCCCCCCGTCCACCTGCGCCCGCTGCCCACCCGTGTCC
>VZTE01000631.1:259765-292913 GCA_013397775.1 Eulacestoma nigropectus
CTCCCTCTCCCGGGCTCGGCCAGACCTTGAGCCTCGGCCCCCTCCTTTCCAGGGGCTCCGGCCGTCGGGCCGTGCCTCGGGGCACTTTGTCCGCGGCAGGCCCAGGCCGGCATTTCGGCAAAGCGCTGGCGTGCGGGCTGTGCCCCACAGCAAGTGCAGCCGTGGTGGGTCCGCTCCAGCTGCTTCTCGGGAGGGCTTTCCCCGGCGGCGCGGATCCGCAGCCTCAGCAATGGCCGTGCCGTGGTCACGCAGCTTCGAGGGCAGGCCTTGGCCGGTCCCTTCGCAGCCGCGATAGCAGGTCTGCACACAGCTCCCGGCCAGGAAGAGGGTCCGTCCTGCCCCGTATCAGGCACCCACTGCCTTCCCTGCCCGCTGCAGTCGCCTCCGGCCCACCAGAACACTTGTGCTGCCCAAGAGCTGCCAGCTCGCTGCGAGGCCAGCGACCTTCCCAGGCAGCGCTCACTTGGCACCACAGTGTGTCCTCAGCTGAACCATTCCCACCCAACACGGGAGGCCCCGGCCGCCTTTATCTCGCTGGCAGCTGGTGGCCGGGGCTGCCCGTACACAGATTGTTGTCCTGCCGCATTGGTGCCTCGCTTACCTGCTGCCACTGAGCTCGGGCACGGTGTGAGCAGGTGCTTTTCCTGTCCGCCTCAATGAGAGAGCTGCGTTTGGCAACCAGAGCCAGATTCAGGCTGTCACTGGTGAGTAGAAAGATGAACTCTCATGTTCTGGGAGGCCTGCAGGAGAAATTTGTATAATTACTTTGTGGACAGAGCTAAAAATATCAAGACTAAATGCCATGCAATTAAAACAACGTGGAAAAATTATGTCCACCGTTGCCCTTCTTCCCAGAGAAAGTAAGGCATTGGTGCTCCAGGAAGTTCAAGGTATGTGTGTTACATGCACCTGCCATATGGCTGGAGTGAGGTTTGTGACCAACTTGACTTACCTGGTAAGACCAGATTGTTATAGGAGTATGTGGGCACAAATTGTCAGGGGATTGATTGATTTAAAGGCAAGTTTTAAATCTGCAGATTTAAATGACTGCAGAATAAAATTGCTCTGAAAGTTAATATCATACGGGGTGCGCTTTCCTTTTTCCTTTCAAAAACCACAGTTCCCTAAAGCAATGATTTCTAAAGGGAACCTTATTTAAAATGAGCATACTGAAACTACACAAGCTACAGTGCTCATGGAAAAAAATACATGCAGTGCTGAACATACTCAATGGAAGAATAACACAGTAGACTAGCAGGTCACTAATTTCCTAGGTAGCCATTTCAAATTTAATTTTTAATATTTTCAAACAAAAAAAAGGCGAATCAAACTCTTAAGTGTAAAAGATATGACACATAATGTATAAATAGCAAACTAAAGCTAGAAGATAGAGCATGTCAGGGCCTATACCTGATTTCAACATGTCTTTAGTTTTTCATCATCACTGATTGTTCTTTTAAGAAAATGTTATAGAGAAGAAAAGCCCGAGGCTTCAACCTGGGAATAAGTACACCCTTGCACCAGGGTAGCAGAACTGGCTTATTTAAAAGCATGAGAAATGTGTAGCTTGAGAAGGCATAACCTATGTTCCTAATAGAGCAGAACACTCTCCAGGAGGATTTATGGCAGAAGACAGCCGTGTGCCCCTGGCTTCCTTTTAGTCCAAAATGATGCCAAGTATTTTGTGTCCAGAGAAGAGCAACGGAGCCTGGTGAAGGGTCTAGAGGGTAAGTCCTATGAGGAGCAGCTGAGGGAGCTGGGGGTGTTTAGCCTCGAGAAAAGGAGGCTCTCTGCAACTACCTGGAAGGAGGCTGTGGCAAGGTGGGGAGCAGTCTCTCCTCCCAGGTAACAAGACAAAAGGAAATGGCCCCAAGCTGCATCGGGGGGTCCAGGTTGGGTATTAGGAAAAATTTCTTCACTGGAAGAGTGGATTAAGCATTGGAACAGGCTGCCTAGGGAAGTGGTAGAGTCACCATCCCTGAGTGTTCAAAAAACAAGCAGACGTGGCACTTTGTGATACGGTCTAGTGGGCATGGTGGGATTCACTAAAAGGTTGGTCTTGCTCTTGGAGGTCTTTTGCAACCTTAATGATTCCATGGTTTGCCTGAGTTTAAAACAAGCTACTCTCATGGCGTGTTCAGTTGTGCTCACGTATCACACCAGTTACAGCATTCCACAGTTATCAGTAGCCTACCATGGCAGGTGGTGATTTTTTAACCATTATCAACACATTTTCACGCAGTGGGAACCAGACATCTGGCTTCTACTAGGCCTTCAGAATTCATTTGATGAGGCTGTGCTCTTCCCAGGCCCTGCCAGGAAGCATCCCAACATCAGCCTTGCTGGGTGCTGCTCTCCTCAGGGTGCTCAGCTGGGCTGAGAGCAGAATGAGAAATGAGGAGATGCAGGTTCTGGTGCTCATGGGGCAAAAGTGCTCAGTCATTGATAATTGCTGGTATTTACCACAGTGATTTGCAGCTGGGAGAGGAAAAGGACCTCAAGAGTCTTTCTGCACAATCACTAATGTTGCAAACTTGTTTGAGTTTCAACTGTGCACGAATTTGAGAAAAAAATGTGCCCTTAGGGAGCAGCTTTAAACGGGGGATCAGTCAAGTGTCTCCTTGACATTCTCTAACCAGGGCTGCACCCTCAGCATGGTGCTGGAAATCAGTGACAAAATTACAGGTACCCTCACATTGCAGGTGGTGTTCCTGCACACACGTGCTGCTCCCTCCAGTCCTCATGCTGAGACACAGTTTAATTTGTGTAACTAATGGTGGTGGCAGGCAGATCTTCCTGGCAGAGAGTCAGAGCATCTGCTCTGTGTTTTTAATTAAATATTGGTAATCTTCCTTATGAAGATTATCTCAGCACTAGCATTGCAGCAGTGTTTTTCTTTGGAGAGCATAGGGATTGTGCATTTTTCTGTCTGTGATGCTGCAAGAGACCATCCATCTGTCACGAAGGACGTACTCACAACTTCCAGTCTCTGTAACCCTACTCATGGTAAAAAGCACTAATGAGAGTTATTTACATGAATAAGGGGTTGAACAGCAGTAAAAAAGGCAGACTCTTTGCAGGCTGCCAAGTAATACAATTAAGCCAGAACCTATTTACATTAATTTCCATGTAACTCATGAAAGGATAAGGAGTTTTGTTTAAATTTTCCACAAATTCTAGCTTGAGGAAAAGCTTAAACATGGGCATTTTCAACCCAGAAAGCCAGTGTTTTAGGAAAAATGCAAATGTGGGTGCTTTGAGGAAATGTGGTCTTTGGAACGTGAAATCTGGTGCATAATCCTGTCATTTAATTTAGCTGAAAAGACCAACCTGAAGTGCAGGCAGGCCCCGTGGTCGCTGCCCGCGTCTGCTCCCTGTGCCTTCCCTCGGGGCTGGCATCTTCGGGGGGCTGCCTTGCAGCGGGTGCTTCCCATGGGAGCACCTGTCCCAGGACACCCCCTCCTTTCGGCTCCACACCCGACGGGAACAGGAATGAAAGCAAATTTGGACGGCGCTCCTGTGAGCAGCGCCCTGGAGACCTGCACACCCGCTCTCCTTCCTGTCCCCACTCACCCCGGGATTCCCCCATCGCTAACACCTAACGGTGTTAGCTGGGGGTTCTGCTCAGATTTTCAGCGGTTTTCTCGCTGGCATAAAGATGCTGGCAGGGTCCCCGCGCCGCTGCGCCGTGAGGGGTGGCCGCGGGGCCGCTGAGGGAGCGGGAGGCGGCGCCTTGCCAGGGCCGAGGGCGGGAAGGCGGTGCGGGCGCTGAGGGGCGGCCCCGCTGCCGGGCTCCCGCCTCCTCCCTGCCCTCAGCGGGGCGGCTTCTCCTCCCACCGCCCGCCTTTTCTCAGCGGGGCGGCAGCTGCGCTCGGGTTCGAGGGTTGTGGGGTCGCGCCGTACCCGGCTGCGCGGTGGGTCTGGGCTCTCCTAACCTGGTAGGTGCCGTCGCGGTGCGGGGCCTGAGCCGGCGGCGGTGGGAAGCTGCCTCAGTGCCGCCCGCGGCGGGAAGGGCGTTTTTAATTGCGGAAAATGATGATCAGTGGGGTGGTCAGAGCCTGCGAAAGGCCGGCGGGAAGGCTTCTGCGCGGGCCCAAAAATAACCTGATTTGTCCTGTTGGGCAGCAGTGCTGCCTTCACATCTGAAGATTAGCGTTTCGTCCATTTATGTTTCCACGAGTGGGCATAATTTGGTGCATACGCTGTTTAAAAGTGCCAGGTGCTGTCTGTGACCGTGGAGCAGCTGCTGTGTGCGGGGCTGACCGCGGCTGAGTCCTCCCTGACAGCCTGGGACTGGTCCAGGATCGCTCGTGTTTGGGGAATTCTTCAAATGCCTCTATACGCATAAAGCATGGGGTTAATTAACAACGTGGGGTACTGAGCAAATGCTTACAAAAAGCCAGCGATGGGTAATTGTGCAGAGTATTTAAAGCCAGTCGAAATGACAGGTCTATTAATGGCAATGGAAGGACATTTTAAAGTCATGTTGGAAGTTCCTTTCCTGTCATTTTCTACCGCCGTATTTTGGGTACTGTTAACGTGGTGTTTATTTGCGTGTTTGGCAGCAGGGTGGACTTGGCTCGGAAGGGCTGTTCTTGTGCCTCACTGCCTGCCGCTCTAAAAGCCATTTGTGTGTTTGAAGCCGTGCTGTATTTCCTCGCCCCCGCTTTTGTCTCAAATGCTTCGTACTCTGAGCTGGTGCAGATGAACTCACCCATTTGCTTCATGAATTTTGCATCGTTGCTCTCTAACACTCAGACTAATACAGTGGTTATCCCAGCTGTGCTTGCAGGCAAACTGAATGTGATTTGTGCCGTGGTGTTTGCAGTAGTGACACACTTGATGGGACCTGTGTTAAAGGCTTGTCATTAGAAGATCTGTCTTTGGTAAGACAAGGTTTTCAAAGGTAGACAGTGAGTTGAGATATCTCTGGGGTTTTTAATCTTAGTTTTTTATCATAGCTCTTACCTAGACTCACTAAACCTGTTTTCTTGCAGTGTGTGGTGTGGATGGGAATAGGCATTTTCTTTTCAGGGGTCAGTTGGGTGTTTGGAAAGCACAGTAGTTCTGTGATGTGCTACAGAACATTAACATAGCCAGTGGGTTGTTCTGGACAATGTTATGTAGCTTTGCGTCTGTTGTTCATAAAGGTGATAATACTTTTTAAGGTGCACAGTCTTTATAGTTGCTTAGGTTAAATTTTGAATCTGTACTTTAAAAGAATGTTAATCTGAAAGATGACTTCTCTTTTATAAGAAAAAACCTGCTTGTTACTCTTACAGGTATCCTGTTAAATGGCTTTGACTGATGTGGTATTAAACCAGAAGGGATTTCGTATTATACCAGGGAGAGCTGGGTCATGCTTGCTTTAATGCTCCTCTTCAAGAGAAGCTGGGAATTCTGCTACAGGGCAGTTCCTGTTCCCCATCTGGTGTTAAAGAGGTGCAGAGGGCCATGCCTGAGCTAAAACAGTGTTAGAAGTAACTGGAGATGCTCCAGTTGTCCCTTCTTTTGCTGACTGGAGCATTCCTATCACTCAGCTCTTTGGGATGAGTGAAGGCAGGTTTAGATGCTGAGGCCACAATGGAACCTCGGTCAAGACTCACCAAACCCAGCAGTGCTTTCTAACAACAGAAACCTAAAAGAAACAAGTCATGCTTTAACAGCCTTGTAATGTGAATTTTCCCTGCTGTTTATCTGTGTTCACATATTTGCATGTTGTCCTTGCGACCCACCTGCCCCTTCTGGTCATGTGGTTCTTGGGTATTAAGGGAAGAGAAAGAAAAATACTTGAAACAGGCATGGGAAAAACAAAAATTAATAGGCACTAGAGCAGATTTAAGAACTGTGTTTTAATTTATCCACATTTTGAATCACATAGTACAAGGTTGATTTAAAAATGGCATAAATTTTCAAAGTGGGTTGGAGTGGGTAGTTAAAATTACAGGTCGTGTGTGATAATGCAGGCTGGCGGGCTTGGTTCAGCGCAGTCTCGCTCTCCTTGTTGCTTAGCCTCAGGAATGCTTCTGTAATAGATATTAAAGATTAAATGATCAAAGCACAACAGCAGTAGTAACAGAAATTCCTAGATAGTACAACTTCTGTGCTATAATGCAAAAGCACAGAATATAATCCTTGGGATGAAGCTCAGGCTTTTTAATAAGGCTTTTTGTCAAGCAAACTGTGAGGTTTAGAGCAGTGTTTGTGTAGCTCCAAGTGTGGTTATTGAATTCTGTTTTAAAGAGTATGTTATGTGAGTATGGTACATACACTTGCAAAGTAAACATCACAAGTACTTTATAAGAAATACTGTTCCAAGAAAAACCAAGAGACTTTTCATAAACACCATTAGCTTTAAATAGAAACTGATTTGTGTGTTGATATTCCATTTACACAAGTCACAGAAATCAGGATGTTTGCAGTCACTGCTGCACAAACCTGCATTCCTGCATTGCTGCTGCTTCTCAAACTGTCCTGAACCCCACGGATCTGCTGGAGTGTGTGACAGCAGGAGCAGAAGGGAGTGCAGGACAGCACTTGGGTGTAATGGGGCTGTCCAGTGCTCTGGTATGTCCTGGATTAGTCACGTCCTTGAAGCATCATTTGACACCTGCTGTCTGTGTGTGTGACAGGCAGTAGAGGTTCTCCAGCACTCAGTGCACACAGGTAAGATGATCACAGTAAAAATGGCAGTGGCAACTGAGGACACCTTCCCCTGCCAGCTGTGTGCTACTGCCCCTTTCCAGAATCGACAGCTCCCGCGGGGTCTTTGCTGGAACAGCAGGTTATGTGAGCACTCCAGAGCTGCTCCAGTGCAAAGTGAGGTGAGTTCCTCCAGCAGTGGTTTTCCAGAGCTGCTGCTGCCTGAGGGAGACGGAGTGCTGGAGTTACCTGTGTTGCGGCTGAGGTTTGGAAATGCTGCCCCTGTCAGAAGAGCAGTAACCAACAATGTAATGTTGCTGGTGAAAGCTGCCACACGTTAAGGCACTGCTTCTGTGGTGACCAGTTTCTCAGTAACTGTGGAGTGAGGTCTGCAGCTATGAATAGTTCTGTATGAGTGTATTCATCTTCATGTTTCGTGGAGAAAGAAGACTCAAAATGCAAAGGGCTGAGGAATAGCAGTAAAGCAAAGCTGAAAACCTTGGTTTGTGGTTCTTTTATTAGACTAGCTATGTGAAAATCCATGATCTTGCTGTTTGGGTGAAGAACTAAACAACGTGACATTTAGAAGTCTGTTTTAAATTACATCCTGTTGCTCAGCCAGCATCAGGGCCAAATTTTGAATGTTCTCCCTAATCCTCTGTTTTGTATATTGCAATGTTTTCAGAGTGTCTGTGCAAACTTCTACCTCTTTTGAGGGCTTTGATCATTCCTCCACCTCATTTTTCTGCAATGTGCTACAGTTTCAGCAGCCTGTTTTCCACTGTGGGCTGTTGGCTGTATGTGAGCTAAAAGTCAGTTTAGATCTTGTAGATTGTGGAAAATTTTTCTGTGTTGTCCTAATAATACTCTCTAATTCATTTGATTAATAATTTGTGCACAATATCCTTGAGAAAACTTGCCCTGAAAAGATTTGAAAACCTGACTGTGATGTTCAAGGTAAAACAAGTTTCTAAGACTAGTGTTGTGAAACTCAGCATTTTGTATAAGGAAGAATAAAAACGTTTGGAGGAGGAGATAACCAAGTATAGGATAATGCTAGCTCCTATCTTCTCAGTCCTGTAGCAATTTAAAACCAGAATGCCTTCTGGAAACCCAGCTCTGCCAGAGGTGTTCAAAACTACATCTAAGTACTTGAGGATTACTTTTACAGAGCCAGATGGAAGTATGTTTCTTTTTTGCCAGTGTGCTGACATCGGTGTCATGCATTATTTGTTCTTTTAGTAACAACCCTTTTCCTTTTTATCCTCTCTCACCCAGCTTCTTCCCTCTGTTTGCATGTGCATTGGAGTAGTGGGTGCTCCAGTCGTTGCAGGAGTTAAACCAACCTCCTGCAAACATGGCAGACGAGGACCTTATTTTTTGCATGGAAGGGATTGATAATGCCAGAACGACTCCGGCGGACTCTGGGAATTACCTTGATGCTGATAGTGATGATGAAGACAGTTATTTTATCTGTCCAATAACTGATGATCCAGTTTCTAACAAGTCTGCCAATACCAAAGTAGACAATTATTACAGCAGCTTAGCAAAAACTGAGCAGTACAGTTTAAGCTCTTCCCCCAGAAGCTTTAGCTTTAAGGTGAGTATTGGCTCCAGTCTTCATTACGGTTTTGGTTTTACTTGGTTGGCATGAGACACTCTCTAACTGTTTCATCTCTTGTAACTAACACTTCTCAATGAAGATACTTACTTGGTTTTTCCAGACCTGCAGTTAATTCCATGAAGCCAATAGTCTGACACTGCCATGGAATTGCTTACTGTCCCTTTCAGTTCAGTGGGAGATCTTCCTCCACTCAATCCAGGAGAACAATTCACTGCCATTAGGATCAAACAATGTACCATGCAGTACGTTGATTGGGAGGTTCAAAAGATAATACACTTGGTGTAAGATAAATTGGGGCCTGTCAGAAGATAATTTATTATGGATTTTGCTAGTCTGTAATATTTTTAGTTGGACAAATAAAATTGTAAATTATAAAATTGTAAGGGTAAGTTTTTATGTTACAGTTCCCTCTTAGGGAGCTTTTGACATGTTGACTTTCTTGCTTGGACGTGAAGTGTCACACTGGCAGTAGTTCCTGGCAGTGTACACAAGCAGTATCTGACCTTTTTGGGATGAACAGCAGCTACAGAATTGCAGATAGGTCGGAGGGGCCATAGCTGGTGCTTCCTTGGCAGTGTGTCCTTTTTCACTCAGCTCCCTTCACACAGATCAGGCCAGGCAATGGAGCCTCAAGTGACATCCACTCTGTAGCTTAGATACTCTGTGTAAACACAGTTTGTGCTAAACTGGCATGTCTCTTAGATTTTGTCTATATTTAATGTGTTTTATTAACACATTTCTTATTATAAATATTAACATTTATTTAATAGATATTCTAAAATCTTGGTTATGCCTAATGCATGCTTTATTTCTGAAAAGATACCAGGGGGTTATTTCAGTCAGATAACATAGTGAGTAACACATTGGAAGTGAAGTTGGCTTGTCTGCAGAAAGATTTTTACCAAAGCTAGTTAATAGGAACATTAAAAGGTACATATTCCTAAGGAGGTGAGGAGCAAAAGCTTAGTATAGAAATAGGACAGATGTTGGTGTATGCTAAACTAAGCAAGTTAAGACCTGCTAGGGAGCTTAGTCTTCATTTGTGTGTACATTTTAACATGTACTGAACACTTGCCTCTGGGTCTGCAGCGCAATTTCTGAATCACATGGTGTGAGATAAAACTGATAAGGACTTCAGAAATTGCACTTATTTCCTCCTTCCTAAGCTGTCATTTTGCTTCTGCAGAATGCTTGTGCCCATGTTTTGGTCTCACAATGTCTAGTTTGGAACTGTAGCTCCTATCACAGATAAATTGCTTTGTGTTGAGATGTGGAGCAAGCAGGTCTCCATCTCCTGTTTAAGCTGCAGGAATGGTGACTTCCAACACAATGAAGCAGACAGCCAGGACTGATGACATCCTAAACCCCACAGCCTGGCCTATCAGAGTCTGCCTGTCAGACCTCAAAGGTAAAGAAAGGCAATGTGGGCCATTGATAATGAAAGGCAGAGCCAGATAGAGAAGTTGCTGTTAACTCTCTGCCTTTAAACAGGACTCAGCAATGTTTAATTAGCTAGTTAATAGGCAGGAGACCCTTTTAATAAATCCTTTCCAATAAAAAAAAATTACCAACTTACCTCAATAGGTTTATTCACATGTGTTCTAAGAATGAACTTAAATTGGGAATATAAACTGAAGAGTGGCTTTTAACCAAAATTTTTTTTTTTTTTTTTACTAACAAAGAGAACCAAGACTCTTTGTCAATCATTTGTCTTATCACATGTATTTTCCTACTTTCATGTCTCTCATGGATCCTTTAGAATGACACACAGCATCGTTCTAAGCATGGCTCTGTGGTTGACCATGGTCGGGTAGGTTAAAAAGAAAATGTCAACACCGTGTCTAATAGATGCATTATGATTTTTTGGTTTGGTTCTTTTTTTTTTTCCTTTTATGAACTTTTTTTTGTTCATTATTCTATTGTTTGAGAGGACTGATTGCCTCATCCCATAAAAGTCATCAAGTCGAAACTAAAAGAGGTACCTGTTAAGTGGAGTAATACCCATCTTGTGTTCTCTACCCTGAAATGTCACTGTATGGCAGCCATATGCCTCCAGCAGGAGAAAAATTGCACTTTTAGCACCATTTACATGAAATTCAGCTAGTGTTTGTTTGAAGATTAGAATACTTTCGTACAAAGCATCTTGAGATCAAGCACAAGTAATTAACTAATTTAAATTATCATCTAAGGTGAACACAAATCACCTTTTGGAGAGGGAATCTACTCAAGAATGATTTGATACAGCTGATTGACCAAGCAATTCTTGTTGCTGTCTCTCCTTATTTCTGTCATAGGTATTTAAGTATGGAAATTCTCAGGTCCATATAAACTGTCATTGCATGACCTGAGGCAACTTCATTTTCTTATGAAACATGTAGGAAATCTTTGTCAACATGTCCTTTAAACTAGTTTTCTTTAATCTAGTATTGTTTTCATTTTGTGTTATTATTGTCAGAAAGGGGAGCATTTAGATTGTTTGCAAGGTATGCATAGTCAAAGCTGAAATTCAAAATAAACACGAACATTTAGTGCTTAGCTGCGTCAAAAACTTCCTTGTTGCCATTGCTGACACAAGTTTATAGTGTATTTTTTAATAAAAAAAGATTGATTTAAATTCCTGAGGATAAAAACAAAAAAAAAATCCCAAAATGTCAAAAGTTACCATTTCTGCACACTTGAAATTCAGTCAGAGGCAGTAATAATACCTCAGAGCTCAGTACTTCTTTATTGGCGGGGTGCAGAGTACTTTTTCTCCTGCTTACTTTGCAGAAGGCATTTGGCACATCACAGGGTCATATCTCCAGCTTTCTCGGAAATATACAATGTAAAGAGAGGGAGAACAAAATGTTAAGAGTAAAGCATCCAAATTGGCTGGAGAGAGTGTTTATACTCCAGAAAACTGCTTTGATATTTTACTGTTGACTTGGTGAGCACTGAAATAGCTACTTGTCTGGAATTGTTATAATAATCAATTTTTACAGCTTTCTAATTTCTTCATTCTCATGCTGAGCACAGTCTGGGGCCCTGGGGTTCACAGAACTTCTTACTTTATCCATATTAATTGTATCTTTAATGGACTTTTTTATACTTACTCCTATGCATGAAAAATCAGCATATAGATAGAAAATGATATGAAAAGCTAAAATGATATGATATAGATATGAAAAGCTAAAAATCAAAAAAAAAATGAATAACATCTAGGTGTGCTTTGTTGCCATTTGCAGTGTATGTTAGAGATATCTGCAAATTACCATAGGTTTTGTAAATTATATCTGGTATACACTGTGCCAGATTCTGTTCTCAGTAACTTTACTGTTGGTGCAAACTGAACTGAAATCTATGCTTTATATATGTGACCTGGGTTTCATTATAACTGGAACTATAAAAAGGTCAGAGTGGTCTTTGGTACTACTTGGTCCCTGCTCTGAGTAGTGCTTTGGGGGCTTGTGTAGTTGCACATCTTCATAGCGTTGGGATCCTGATGTGCTCTAGAAAGTGCTGGTTTTGTGAGCTGCTGGTGATAGTAAATAAAGTGCCAGTCTGTAACTTCTTCAGGAAACCTGGAAACATGCCATTGAGAAAGCCAAGCACATGCCTGATCCCTGGGCAGAATTTCATCTGGAGGACATTGAGACGGAACACGCCACTCGTTACAGGTCTGTGAGTCTTCTGCTTTGGATGCTGATGTTAAATAGAACTCCTGGTTTGTGCAAGGGCTGTGTTTGTGTCGTGCAGAATATCTGTAGTTACATGGCTGAAGACTTTTCATAATGTCCAAAGTGAGTGTGTCTTAACTCAGTCTCCCAGGAATATGCAAATACTAAACATCATCAAAAAAATAAACCTTTCAGCAAACCACTGTCACACTCTTTCTCTCCCACCTAAGCAGTATCTAGGACTTTCACTGTGTAGACAGGAAACAAGGCTGAAAAGTATTTCCTAGTTGATTTATTAATGCCATAAATTTAATCTAATAAGGAAATGAATCCCAACAAAGAGGCAGCATACTTAGTTTAGATAGTTTAGGAAAGAAAGCAACATAACCCTCCATGCCTTTCCAAAAACAGCAGTTTCAGTGTTTCTAGTCCATGCAGTATTGTTGCATGTGGCTGGAATTTAAACCCTTATAAAGCCCAGAATAGCTCAGCATGGTCTACGTGCTAAAAGGCAGTTTGGCCCTGAAACTGGTTTCAGTGCTTTAACACGAGCTTTGCCAAAATATTTACTGACACAGGTTTCTGGGAGGAAGGGTTAGGGGTTAGAGGCCAGTTAATCACCACTTAGCATCAGAGTTTGGGGAGGCCTCCCTTCCAATCCCATACCAGTCGTGCAGTGCTGCTCTTCCCCATAGACTGCATCTGTCCCTGATCAGCCACACAGTCCTGAAATAGTTTGCATATTTTAAAATACAAATAAGTGATAATTTTGGTTTAGGGCTACTCAGTACCCTACTAAAAAGAAATGGCTTTGATACTCCTATTTTCACTTCTTTTATCTGCTGCAAACTGGGGTGATACATAATATAAAAGGAGGAATATGGGGTGTCTGCATGCGTGAATTACTCTGTACAGGCTGGGGGAACCACGCTGGAAACAATCATGTGTTGATGACTCAGCTGCTGTGGTTCTCAGTTTGGCTTTCACTATGTTGGGAGTTGAAGGGCTGGGGAGAAACCACAGTCATACTCTTTGTATTATCACAGGGTTGTGCAGGGACTTGCTCCTCCCTCAGTGCAGTGTTGGGCAGTTATGGCCCCACTGCTTCTCACAGCTGGTGCTGCTCACATTCTCCACAGCCCCACGGCAGGTTTATGCAAGCTCAGGGTTGGGGGAGACAACCTGTCCAGTGTGTAGAGCTTGGTGAGGCCCTTTCTGCCCACGGTGTGCTGCCCAGGCATCACAGAGGAGGTTTAACTTCAAAGCAGATAAAGTCTGATTTGCAGTTTTACAGAAGTTCAGATTCTGCTTTGGAATCTGCTCATTGACAGGAGGGTTCAGTGTCTCTTCAAGGAGCCAAATGTGTTTCTGCTTGTCTGCCCAAAGTGAGGAGGGCCAGAGTGTGGTGGGAAGACTAGAAGCTCTTGTGTGGGAGTGGCAGCAGCACTTTCCAGAGTCAGTTACAGATAAGGAAGAATAGGTGCTGGAAATGGGAGGATTTGAGTTCCCTTTGCATTTTTCTGAGACATATCTCCTGATTTTGCAGGTACAATGCAGTTACTGGGGACTGGGTTGAAGATGAAGTCCTTATCAAGATGGCTTCACAAGTAAGATCACACTGTCCTACCTATTTACTGGCAGCAAGTTTGTAATTTCCTTTCTGTTCCTGAATAGTGGCAGCAAGATGTCTTCCTCATAGAAGTTTTGAAGTCTCAATGTAGTTCTTTTCTCCTATCTCTTTTTGTCTCATTCTCTCCAGAATAGAGTAGAAAACAGAGTCAGACCTACCCTGTCAGCAACATGAGGCATTTGTTCCATTTTCAGTGATTTCTCTTCCATGTCACCCCTCCCATTTCCTTCTGGCATCGTTTCCCTGCCTGGCAGTAGTCCTACTATTTTGTGTGCTCCCAAATAATTTCTGCTTTTAGAATGAAAACCAACTGAATTTTCTGTATGTGAGGGTAGAAGGCACTGTCACTTCCTGGTTAAGTCCTGGGGTTGGTTGTGTGTTGGGGTCGCCTTGCTCTGTGCTGCTGGCACAGTTATGTGGCATCTGGGGAGATGATGCTCTGTTTGGCAAATCCTGAATGGAAGCCTGAATGCAGGGAGCACGAGGTCTGTGAAGCTTCTTTAGGCAGACACACGGAGCTGACTCCCAGCGGTGGAGAGAATTTAAATAGATTATTCAGAAGACATACCGTGTCTTCTCCATGGGACATTGCGGGGGAAGTTTGTCCAAATGCCTTTTCCCCAGATACCTGCTTCCACTACCAGTGGGTTTTCACTTTTCCTTGAGGAAATATTTTTATAGAGCCTGTTTGAAAACTGCTTTCTGTGTTATATAAAGGGGAAGTCACAGTTGTGTCTCTTACTGGTTAGAAATTGACTTTATGGAAGTGGCAGTGCTCAGTTTTTGTTTTCTTTTTTTCCCCAGCCTTTTGGCCGTGGAGCAATGCGAGAATGTTTCAGAACGTGAGTATCTGCCCACTTCATCTTTGTTGGCCTCCCTGCACTATTTTTTTCTCTGATGACTGTAATTTCACTTAGGTATAGTGGAAATTGTGTAAAGCTCAACTCCTTTCTAAAAGGCATTGCTGAGGGGTTTATTCCTGTTTGTGTGACTCCACCTGCAGGGAGTGGCATTCAGAAAGGAGAATGTTCTCTGAATGTTCTACTTCAACCATCTCTGGGAGGCAAAATATTCATGAATGTGTAGTAACAGCTGCTTTGTTTCTGTGTTCCTTGTGTGCTAAAATATCTTAAAATTTGGTATGAGGTCATAGGTGTGTGCAGCCTGGAGACCAATTTGAGGCCTTTAGTTAGGCAGAGAAAAGGAGAAAGAACATTTGGATGGTGCAGTCTCAACTGGAAAAGCCTCCACTGGTGAAGGTTATCCTCCCAGAGCTTGCTGTGGATCACATATACCAGAATAATGTTCTGAGTAAGGCAGAACTTGAACACTAACAGTTGCGCTGCCCAGAAGGATAAAGTGTGGGGGAAGACAGAGGAGGAACTTTCCTTGGAGAGTGTTATCAAATGTTATTGTGGGCATCAGCATCCAGCTATAAATTGGTGTGAGCTAAGAGATAACCCCACCCCTTCCAAGCTCTGGAAAGAAATGTTTCCTGGAAAATGTACAGATGTTTATGTTTAAAAACATCCCCCCTTCTTCCCATATATGGAATCCAGAGAAACTGCGCTCCGTGTGTGGTTTCAACGCTGGAAAGATAGATACTTCTGAAAGACAAAAATGTGATGTTTTGAACTTGAGCAAAAAGGAAGAAAAGTAACCCCTTAGTGCTCCAGTTTGGCATTGTTTCAGTATCAGCTCATGCTGGTGGCTCTGTTCCTGCAAAGCCAGCTGGATACAGTAGCGAATGAAGCCTAGAAAGTAACAAATCTCAGCCTGCTGACATTGCTTTTAGCTCTTGTTATGTACCAAACTCCCCATTACACAGTATTTTGAGGAATGCCATAAACAGAAATTTGTTAGCAGTTTTGCCTTAACCTCTGGTGCTAAGAAAGCATAACTTGAATTTCAGTTTCCTACTGCTGGGTTTCCCATATGTGTCAGTGGTACACTGATATTTCCCATCTGGAGCTCTCTCCTTGATTTTTGTAACTTTGCGAGTCTTTAGTTAAGGCAGTGACAGCATTAGCTGCCCATGGCCCAGTGAACCAGTTAGACAGTATTGGCTTTAAAAAACATGGGCTGGCTTTTTTTATGCAGAGGAGTGTGTTCCTTCAAGAACTGGGAAGTTTGAGATCTGGCTGAAATTCTTACCTCACTTCCTTGTTCATTCTTTCCAAGGCTGCTGTTGCAGTGACTGTGTGCCCATTGCTGCAGGAGGACAGGCAGCGTGAAGTTGCTTTGCCTGTAGAGTGACCCCTGTACCAAGACCTCTGCACCAAAGTCTTGGCAGGAAGAGGGAAGGGTTGAGAGTTTGAGTGCTGCTGCTAATTAAAGCACCTGCTTCATGTGTTTGTTGGCAGCCAGCAGATCCTCTCTTACCAAAGTTTTCCTGTGCTACACACTACCACCCTCCTCCCCCCGCCCCCCTGCTTTGGAGGGATCTGTGGATTAAAGATTTGCACATCAACAAATTGCATCATGAGAACTGTCAGGTGCAGTTTTCCTTCTGGGAGCATGTGGATTCCTGAGCAGTAACCACCATGTGTTGAGAAGCAGCAGATTGCTTTTATCCCAGAAGAGGTTTCTCAGTTCATGTTTGAAAGGCCACTCCCTGTTAATTTCTGCAGAAAATAATTGTTGACATTAGAACAGGTTGTTGAGGAGGCACCAACCCTTCATACTCGGGGTTTGAGAGGAACAGGGAGGGAAAGGAATTGAAAAAAGGAGAAAGTTCAGAGCACAGGTAGCTGCAGCTAAACCAGTTTGGCACATCCCAGCCATTCCCATGGGATGTTTCATTTTCCCTTGTCCCCTTCCTGTGCTTCACCATTCAGGTAGAACACCTGGTAAATGACTGAGGGTAATGCTCATCTTGGAACCTGGCTCTGTCCACGCGGGCATAGAAATGGGAAAGATTGTATTAAAATCCTTGGGTTTCCTTTCACTAACGATTGATTTGTCTTTCAGAAAAAAGCTGTCCAACTTCTTACACACTCAGAACTGGAAAGGTGCCTACAATTATGTTGCCAAGCAATACATAGAGAGTGTGAGCAGGGATGTGTATTTTGAGGATGTTCGACTGCAGATGGAAGCAAAACTCTGGGGAGAAGAGTACAACCGGCACAAGCCACCAAAACAGGTGCATTCAGAGATGTTGCTAAGCAAAAATGCGGTGTTGTTCTTCTATTTGGGTTAGTTTCAGACATAATTTAGAGGGAATTACTTGTTCACATTCCATCACATTCAAGTTCTTAGATAGTTTCTTTTGCCCTACTGTGTTTTCTGTTAAATGATAGCTGATTTTCAGTGGAGTAAATACAGAAATTACTTTATATTTCCAGGACTAGGGGCTGTGTGTTTGTGAATGTCTGACTGTTCTCAGCTGTTGACTGAAAACCAGAACAAAATGATGTTTGTATTGCTCTATTTGATGTGTGCCCAGCTGCTTTTGTGATAACCAGAGATGTCACAGAGTTTATTGCCAGCAGCAGTCTTAGCAAGCACTTAACTGTTAGTGCTTCAGGAAGGTACCTGCTTTAATCTTGCACGCCTATCCAAATACATAACTAGCAGTGAGTTTTGAGAAGAGCTGGAAACCTGCTGGAAGCCTTAACAATTTTAATGGCCAAAAAGAGAGGTTTTGATATGTGGGATATTTGCATTCCCTCCCATATAGGGATTAGTTTATAACTGCCTGTCTCATAACAGCAAGGTGAGTTATACAGTGAAGCATGCAGAGAGAAATCTACAAATCTAGAAGTTTTAAATGCCATGTAGGAGAAAATACATAAGTAGAGTGAGAGTTATGATGGTTTCTCCTTTAGGAATGTGTGCGGGACAGAGGGAGAAGGTGAGGCAGAATACAGATACCTGAACAGTAGATACCCTCAGTCCCTCTCTGAAAAGGCATTTTTTCAAGTTGTGCAGTAGTGGCTGTATGTTTTGCTCTCTGGGTGCAGGGCAGACTCTTTGCAGAGTACTCTTAAGGTACCCACAAGATAAAATAGAAAGCCAGCACTTGCTAAGAATTTTGTCAGAGGGGTTTGTTGCAGAAATGAGCTGTTTTGAAGTGATTGCTTTTAATTTATGGAATTCCTCCAGTAACTCAAGAAGCACATTACTCTTCTCCCTAGTTAAACAGAAGGATCTTAGCAATTGTTCAGATTCTTGTGTTGGGAAAGTTTTCACAGCTGGAGGATTCACACACACTTTGATCCAAAGACAGTATTCTGTTAGTCATTGTTTATCTTCTTTCCCTCTCCAGGTGGATATAGTACAGACCTGTATTATTGAAATGAAGAACAGGCCTGGAAAGCCTCTCTTTCATCTGGAACATTACATTGAGGGCAAATACATCAAATACAACTCAAATTCTGGATTTGTGCGAGATGACAACATTCGTCTAACTCCGCAAGTGAGGCTTTGTTTAATGCTTTCCATAGAGTGCTGCAGGGAATTTCTGGGCTCTCTCCAGAGGTCTTGCATTACTGCCAGGAAAGGAAACTGCAGGCTCTGCAGCACAATGCCAGATTAATTTCTGTATTTGCAGTTTGTCTGCCCCTTACTTGGGGCCTGCTCTTTCAAGCGCTGAGTGCTTCCTTATTGCATTTCAGTTGGTTACAATTGAGTTGAACAGGGTTAAGACTCTTTGGAAAACTTAAGCCCTTTAATTATAACTGCAGGCATCCAAATATTTCAAACTTTCTTCAAATCGAGGCAGTGAGATCTCTCATGTACTATGTACTGAATAGTCTTTCGGTGCCTCACGTAAAGCACAAGAGGTGGTTGGTATCCAGTTCATGTAAATAAATCTAGTCCATTTGCATATAAAAATGCAGGTTTCTCCAGCTGCAGCCTCTGAATAGCTGAATCTGAGATTGCACGTAGAAATACAAGTACAGATTTCAAGTGATTCTTGAATCTCGTAAAAATAAATTTAAAATACTACTGAAAAATGCAAAGTGGTCAATGTAACAAAGAGGTATTTTACTGGGCCTTGAGAGTTTAGTTCTTTACATTTTTTTTTCCCACTATTTTTAAGGTATTTATCGTGATGCTTAATGTAAGCAGAGAATTTATATTCTGGGGTGTTGTTTGTGCTCTGAATCAGTGCTGTGCTTTCACAGGTTGGGAACAAAATGTTCTATGCTATTTGCTGCAGTTAAAATGTTTGTCTATCACCACCAGGCCTGGCAACGCTTTTTTGGAGGCCTTCCCAGAAGATTCCTAATATCTCAGCTTTATGCTGAAGAGAAGGGCTTTTTATACCCGATTCTTGAAATGTGTTGGAGAGCACAAATATATATTTCATTATCTGATGCACAAATGTAGACAAGAGCAGTCACTCAGGGGATCTCTGAGAGGGGAAGAAGAGTTTGTGGGGATGCTGACATTTATTTATGGGTTTTTTTTCCAAACTGTGGCAGAGCTAATGCTTGTTGGCAGAAGGAAGCAGTGTCCCAGAGATGCAGAGCTTGCAGATTCACAGGCACAGCCAGAATGTTTATACAGAAGTTATTCTGCACTGGCTTCAGAGCCTACTGTTGTTCCCTCTGCCAGCCAGCTCCCCAGTACCTAAGGTGAAGACTGTAGTGAAAAACAATCTCCAGTACAAAAATGAGGAATTAAGCAATCTCCTTTCCCCTGCCTGTGCCCACTGCTGCTTTTCACCCTGCCTTTTTTAGCCTATCTGCGAGTTGGAGCAGGTTGGAAAGACAGGATACTACATGTTTTTAGTCTCTCTTGCTGCTTTCATCATGATGTTTATACCAGTTACATTTCACTGACAGGGTTATCAGACTTCTTTTCCCGTTTATAACAGGTGAATCTGTGTTGCTGTTTTCAGTAGATCAAGGGAGAGTGTTCTCAGACATCTTCTATGGTTCTTTCCAGGCCTTCAGTCACTTCACCTTCGAGCGCTCAGGACACCAGCTCATTGTTGTTGATATCCAGGGAGTTGGAGATCTTTACACAGACCCTCAGATCCATACAGAGAGTGGTACAGATTTTGGAGATGGCAACCTAGGTAAAATCAATGATTCTGTTTCACATCCTTCTTTTTTCTTCCCAGCTCTGCTGAGTAGCTACTGCACTAGGTGAGCTGACACATTCCTGAGGGTCTTGCAAACAGCTGGGGAAGTTCTATTGTGAGGAGTCCTGGACAGCTCAGCTGTCATATAAGGGCAGACTTAAAATGAGGGCTGATCCTGGCTCATGTCTCCTGGTGTACTCCTAGGCAAGTAATGTAATTAAGTAGTTTCTACAATGTGAGAGCAATAATCATGGCCTTTGTTTTCCTTGCCACACTGCAGGAATGGATACAGCTGAATGCAGAGAGATAGGCACTGTGTATTTTTGAAGTTCCAAGTGTCTATATATGAAGTTGTTCATAGGACACTGTGAGTTTTGTAAGCAGAATCAGGCATGTTTCTCAGCGATGCAGCCACATTAGGATTTTATTATATCTTGTTCATACTTAGCTTTTCAAAAATTTTTATACTCTCTTTAACTCTCTTGTGCAGAGAGAGTGGAAAGCCCTTACAGGTGTTGAAATGGAAGTGGGTTAGGCTGTGTGCTACAAAGCATTTTCTCTCTCTCTGGACTTTTTCTAAAAAGCTTTTGGAATTTTTGCTTTTAATAAGTAAACCATAATACAAAATTTGAGTAAACCCTTTCTTCACCTTTTTTTAATGCCTTAGGTGTTCGAGGTATGGCCTTGTTCTTTCATTCTCATTTCTGCAACAAGATCTGCAAAAGCATGGGGCTTGCACCATTTGATCTTTCATCCAAAGAGAAAGATGCCTTGGATTGTAATAAAAAATTGCTTGTAAGTGCTTGATGGAAAAGCGTAATTAAGCTGTAGCTTTAATTAACAGGGAACCTTGTAACACAGTGTATAGTTGGGACCAAGTAGATCTTTGAATGCTGAAATCATTTATTAAGTTTTGGATCTCACAAACCTGATTCGATGCTTGTTGTAAATTGATCTCAGTTTCAGCTAATTTTGGTGGGAATGGGACTTGATGAAACAGTTTGAATGAAATTCAGCCCTAAACAAAACTCTCTGACAGTAAAAATGTCAGGGCTTGGTATTTTGTTGCAGTGTAGAACTTTTCAAAGCAAATACTTCAGTATACATGTGTGTATTTATACCCTCTCTTTTGTAGAGGACTCCTAGTAAACATTCATGGTGGCTTGTATGGCATGCTTAGAATACACAGAAGGATTATTCACAGGACTTTCTCGTTGATTTGCCAAGGAATCTGCTCAAACAATTCTCCGTGGCACAGAGGAGAAATGCGGCAGCAGCCGGGTGAGGACGGTGTCCGGGAGTCGGCCCCCTCTGCTCTTCCGCCTGTCTGAAAACTCCGGGGATGAAAGCATGAGTGATGTGGCATTTGACTCCCTGCCCTGCTCTCCCTCCTCTGCAACCCCTCACAGCCACAAGGTGGACGTGCTTAGTGAGTGAGCCTCATACATCACCTTGGGGGGGTTCCTGAACATTGGGCTTGTCTTACTTTGCTTTTGTCTTACTTTGTTCTTAAGCGCAACAGCACTGATTTAGTCCAGAACACTTGTTTCTGGTGCTCTTCTTCTTTGAGCAGAAATAACACTGAAAGTACTTCTATGTAGATAATTAATGCACACGTGCTTCTGTGAAAAAAACAGCAGTAAAATGATATCTAGAGCTTTGTCGTCAACCATGTTATCCTTATAATAACAGCAAATATTATTTCTCCTAGATTGGCCTGTGTTCAATGAAGTAGATAACTTGGATCAGCTTGACAACAAAAGGGTGAGTGTCTTTCCAACAGAAAATGAGGTTACAGTTGCCTAATGAAATGTGTCTTTATAGGACTTCCCAAAGGTTTTGTTCAGTAAAAGCACATAAAGGTGCTCTGCCTAATTTTATTGTTGCAGATCATGTTACCTCTGTGCATTTGCTGTTTCTAGTAAAGGAAGAACATTCTATTTTAATATTTTAGTATTCATTATTTTGCCACCAGAAATTTATTTGCATTTAGTGTATTTTAACAGGTTCTTAAAGTGCGTGCCTGCTCCCCTGCCTGCATGTTATGTCTTGGGCACTTGTGCCAACTGCTGTGGTATGAAAGCTAAAGAATCCCTATGGATTAGGTCTCTGCAAATACTGGTACCATGGGATGTTAGAGAACCTTGCCTGAGGAGATGCAGGACGTTTGCAATGGGCATTTTCCAGTGCTGGGCCTTAGTGTCAGGGGCTGTCGGTTACTGATTTATCACTGAAGATTGAAAACTGTATTTAGTGGATTCTTGATTTGATAAAATATGCAAGTCCTTGATTTTTTTTAATGTATGTAAGGGAGAAGATAATCTTAGACAGTGCTTTCTGTATAATAAGTCCTGCTCCTTCTGACAGAGGTAGCACAATCATTTTCATCCAGTATAACCATCCAGTATTTTTCATTGAAGCAGCAAAAGGTTTGCTCTGTGAGAAATATCAAGCTGAGGTCCTTACAAAGTGTAATGCTAATGCTGTTCTGTTCTTTTCTTCTGTAGGATTTTGAAAATGGTGGAGACAGTGGATATCCCAGTGAAAAGAGAAGTGAGACAGAAGATCTGGATCATAGAGAGAGGGTAAGAACCTGACTGGTATAGCAGAGTTGGGCCTGTTCATACTTAAGCTGTTTTTATAGAAGAATCTTATTTTTAATCCTTCCTGATCTAGATCTGATCCTGATCTAGACTTTGAAAACAGAGAAACAAAGAAATTCCCCCATGTTGCAAAATTACTTACTCATATTGGGAATGACACTCTTACAGGAAAAAAAAGATTCGTAATGAGTAGCTTCATTTCAAATATTGTATTTGATTAGATGTTGTTGTGTGGGGTTTTTAAGTGTTGTGTATTGCATTTGGGAGGTGTAGCCATCTTCTTGTCATGTGGAATCCATGAATATGATCTGCTTTCAGACTCATTTACCCTCTTTACTTTATATGGCTTGAAACATTACAGAACTTAATGTCGTTGTCAGGTAATAATATGGAACTTTAGAATTCCTGTGGGTTAGTTGGTTACTCCTCTAAAATACAAATTTTTAAATAAATGCTTTATGACCTGGAGATCTTAACAAGATATTTAATTAGAAGACAGGAAAGAGAATACTGCTTCCAAAGATACTAGTCCTTTTGTCACCTCCTTTTGGGAAGGTATTTGTCATGGCATCTCCAGTTTACAAGATTAAAGCCCATGTGTGCCAAGTTCTTTATCATTTTGGTATGTTTCTTGATATATTGTGGTATCAGTGAAAGAAAAGGATCCAGTGGAAACAATTTTGGTCATTGTCACTATTAATTCTGCAGGATAGGAATAGTCTAGAGGGATAACTGGCACACATCAATTGCTGCAAATTGAATGCAAATCTTTACATTAACGTAGGGCCATTCAAACAACAACCGGAGGCGGGAGTCTGATGAAGACAGTTTGGGAAGCTCTGCAAGGGTAAATAAAGCAGAAATGTTCACAGAATGAGTTTGCTGTCCTTTGTTCCACTCATCTGCCACCTGACCACATCACTAAACCAGATGTCGGTTTCCCTTCCTTTTCAGCTACAGAAAATGTTTATTAATATCAACCTACCATTCTATTTCCTGTTATGTTTCATCTTTATTTGCTTGTTAAAGTAGTGCTGTGAAACAAATTGTCACCTCTGTAGCTGATCTCTGTCATAAATCAGTGATTATGCATGGGTTTCTCACCATGGTTTCTTAAAACCATAAATTATAGTTCTGTGAATTTTTTGTCTGCCTAACTAAATTATATTTCCTTTCTGCACCTTATTTTTGGAATTGCATCCTGTATGTGGTTGTATGATTTCTTAAAAACATGCAGTGTTTGAAATAGATACACAATGGAGAGAACTACTGTAGGAAAGACCAGACCTTGTATGTTTTTACAAAATATAACTTCTGTGATAATTGGTCTTGGGTATAAACTTAAACAACTGCTGTGAAAGGAAAGAAAAAACAGAGCTTTGACTTTTGAGAGCTGTGTTTTAAAATACAATATTTACTACTAAGTAACAATATTAATGGAGACTTTGATTCCTGGATGGTAATCCATATGGATGAGAATTTTAATTTTGAATATAAATAATCATATATTTCATATTTCAGATCAGTGTGGAGAAGTGGAATCTCTACAACTCTTCCAGAGTCCACATCCACAGACCATCCTGTGTTGCCCAAGAAATTCAGAGGCTCAATGCACTAGAACTTGAAAAGAAAATTGGGAAGTCAGTCCTTGGAAAGGTAGGATGGGTCTACCGATACTGTTTTAGCCAACAAGAAACATCTTGTGTTTTTACTTACATAGAGGTGTTGCCCTGCATGTGTTTATTTGTGCAGGTGAAAATAACACGTCCATAGCTTTCTGTCACCTACCCATGTTGTATAAGGGACATCTGAGTTCAGGAACCCATGAATTCCACCTGCTTTTGGCCTTGCAACGTCTGGGCTCCTTTGGGAAGAACCCTGCTGTTGTTAATCTGCCTTTCCAGAGGCATCACACAGGGAGGATACAGTGGGATGGATATGGTGTGCCTGACCCACATACCTTGCACACAGGCAAAGCTGAGCTCCTGAAAGCTGGTAGCGTGGACTGACTCTTTTTACTCCAGACTATTCCAGATAATGCAAATGTGAATTGAGTTTGGGTTTATGTATGGCCTTAAGCCCATACCTAAAACATCTTTCTGAACATCCTGGGAGCCTTAGGTGTTCTCAAACCTTTTGGTGTGGGAAGAAACCCATTTTTAACAGAATCATTTAGGTTGGAAAAGATCTCTTAAGATCACCGAGTCCAACCTCTGACCAATCCCCACCTTGTCAACCAGACCATAGCACTAAGTGCCATGTCCAGTTTTTTCTTGAACACCTTCAGGAACAGTGATTCCACCACTTCCCTGGGCAGTCCATTCATTCCAATGTTTAACAACCCTTTCCATGAAGGAATTTTTCCTGATGTCCAACCTGAATGTCACCTGGTGCAGCTTGAGGCTATCTCCTTTCATCTTGTCACTAGCTGCCTGGGAGAAGATGCTGACCCCCATCTTGCTAGAACCTCCTTTCAATATAATTGTAGAGAGTGATGAGATTTCCCCTGAGCCTCCTCTTACTCCAGGACATACCTCTAAGACCTGGTAAAGTATGGGCAGAGGGGTTTTGAAGGATCAGATCACTACAGCATCCTGTGTCTCTCCTGTGCAATTGTGTCCAGGTTCACCTGGCCATGGTTCGCTATCATGAAGCCGGGCGCTTCTGTGAGAAGGACCAGGAATGGGATCAGGAGTCGGCCCTGTTCCACCTGGAGCACGCTGCAGACTGCGGGGAGCTGGAAGCCATCGTTGGGTTAGGACTCATGTGCTCTCAGCTGCCACATCACATTCTTTCCGAGGTCACTCTGGAGGTATGGAAAATGCCAAAAAGCACAATTGTGGTCCGTTGTAAAAATAACATAAGAATAGCAGGAAATGGAGACAAAACAAAGACCATAGTTAGGTGTTCTGTAGCCTCTTCAGAAAAAATAATTACTTTGTAATTAAGGATTTGGACAAAACAGCAAAAAGTGCTGCCTCCTTCTGGTTTTGCCAGTAAGTTACTGCATGCCTTTGGGAAGCTTTTGAAGCCACCTTTACTGTTCAGCTGCTTTGTTTCTTGTGACTGTTCCAGTTTCTCAGACATATTAAATACTTGTTGACTTTGAGAAACTGCATTTAATGTTAGAAGGATGAAGGGATGGTTTTACTAAGAAACATGCATTTTAAAACTTTTGTTTCCTTTACTAGGACACAAAGGAGAACAGAAATAAAGGATTTAATTACTTACTGAGAGCAGCAGAAGCTGGAGACCGGCCTTCCATGATTTTGGTAGCAAGAGCATATGATACAGGTGTAAATCTTGGTGCAGACAGGTACTGTGCATGGCTGAGTAAGTTAACTTGGTGGTACTTGACTAAGGCAAGGCTGGGGCAACGATTTTCCTCCTTTTGTATTTTAGCATGTCCTTATTATTTACCTCAGTTTTCTGTTTTGCGCAACAGTGAAACTCTATAAATTTCATCACTGTCAAATAACATTAAACTTTTAATTGAAGTTCACTGAGCATTCCCAGTATGAAAATAACTGATTTTAAAGTATTTATGAAACAAGACTCTGCAACTTCAGGTTTTTTTCTAAATCAGTTACTTTCACAAATACAAATGCCAGACCAAAATCATACAACTGGTAATGAAGCTCAGACTCTGGAGTTCAGCAAAATGCTTCAGTCTGATACTTTCTCCTCTGTAATTCCTGCATAAAGTGACCCCAGCCTCATTTTGCTGTGGTGATCTAATGCTGCAGTGCAGTTAGTGAGTCTTCATGAGAACATTTGCTTTCTTGGAGAGCATCAAAGCTCTGAGAAGCCAGTACAAAATTGGATGCTGAATCTCCAATGCAAAGTACATTTGTTTCCTAAGGGAACCATCTTCAAATTTTTTTTTACTTCAGAGCCCAGGATTGGAAGGAGGCACTGCACTGGTACAACGCTGCACTGAACATGACTGACTATGATGAGGGAGGTGAATATGATGGCACTCAGGATGAGCCCCGGTATCTGCTCCTGGCCAGGGAAGCAGAGATGTTAATGATAGGAGGGTTCAACCTGGATAAGGATCCACAGAGATCAGGTGAGGCCTTGTTTTGTTTCTGTTTGTTTCTATAATCTTGCTTTTCCTTCCCTTCTCCCCCAGCATGTACCCCGAAAATTGATTTCTTGCTTCAGCTGTTACAAAACCTAGAGATTGTCAGTACCTTCAGATTTAATGATGCTGGGTGTAACAAGGCTGGTGACAATGAAAGAGGAGCTCTTGGCAGTGACAGGGTCGTGGGTGGTGCCAGGTCCAATCTGTGGCACACTGAGTCACTGCCAGGCAACCTTCACTCCCTCCCAGGTTGCTCTTCTGGGTCATTCCCCTGAGCTGCAGGTTGCTGCTTGTAGTTTGAGTTACACCCATGACTCCCAGGCCCTACACAACATTCTCTTAGTTGCTGTGTGACCTACGTGCTAGATGTCTGTCTTGTGGAGGCTCCTACAGGCTGGTCCTATTTCCAGTCCTTCCAAATACATTGAGGAGCCATCAGCAGCCACTTGTATCACTTTCAACTTGAAGAGCAGAAGCCAGATTCCCAGCTGATGTAACTCTGACACTATTAAAACACACCCATACATCTGGCCCTGCAGTTTGACCTCAATTTCTCCTTTTGTCCTTTATTTGCTTCAGGCTGAAGCCATGTTCTTTCTTTACTCTGTCAACATAACTGATACTCTTTCCTCTCTAGGTGAGCTTTACACAGAAGCAGCAGAAGCAGCCATGGAAGCCATGAAGGGCAGACTGGCAAATCAGTACTACCAAAAAGCAGAAGAGGCTTGGGCGATGATGGAAGAATGATACTGAAATTAAGCAGTTCTTGTATATAATTTTTTAATAGACTTGCTGCATTTGCAGCTAAAAAGATGTATTTTTATGTGATGATACCAGTTTCTTTTTTTTTCGTATTTTAGTTTTATAATTTTTCTGAGGGTAGAAATCTAAGTGTAAGTAGTATGTAGGGTGCCATAGCATACTTCTGTTTGTGTTTTAAAGCTGTAGTACTGACACACTTGGACCTTTTGTACTTTTTTACTGTTAGAACTGAGGGGCCCAGTTTTTTTGACAAAAGAAAATGAGGCCTTCTTATTTAGGTTTTACACGTCCTGTTTTTTACACAGCATATGATCAGTTTACATTTTCCTTCTTCTCCACACATACAGAAAACCATTTTCCTAAATTCTCAGCTTTCTTCATCATTTTTGGTGTATCTCACCAAATTTGCACATGAATGTAAATATTCAGTTTATTGGATGCAGCTACTGATGTTAATAAGTAGTCCCACTCTGTTTTGCTGACATTGTTGGACACCGTTACTCTCAAATGAATTTCAGATGGAATCCTTAGTTTGGGGAGGGGTAGGGAAGATGATTCGGGTTGGCAGTGAGGATATTCAGGGTGGAATGTTTTATTCATTACCAACATTGCATATTATACCATTAGAAAATCGCTCATGTTCCTGATGAGGTGAGGCATCCAGCTACCTCTCTCATTTTCACATTTTGCACCATCTGAAAGTTTAGGTGTATAAAATTCTACTGATCTTATATTTGTCCAGTGATGTACAGTAGCAAGATTTGTAATATATGGGTAATTTGTAGTTATTTTTACAGTGGCATCTCAAATATCAGTGAAGCTAGATCATCTCACTTAAAATGAGAACACATTTTCCACCATTTCCAGATGGATGTTTGAAGAGGTTAGGAGATGTTGATTCACCTATTTCTGTGTACAGAAAACAATTTATATGGTTTAAGTATATTTTAAAATGGTATTTTATCTGCAAATGGTTTCAAATGCCATTTAGAGAAGAATTGCTGGTTAGAAAGGGAGAACAGTATTATCCCCAAACACTTGAATTTTTGTCCTCTTTGCCAAATCCTAACTAGTGAAGGAAGGACAAATACCTGGTAGTGGTTGAATTATCATTGCACAGAGATAAGTTTCTTCCAAATCCAGTCTTTTATTCCAAAGCTGCCGTGCCATCTATGTGGATAGCACAGAAGCTGTTCCTATTCCTTGGTTGTGGTTAACAGTCATTTTGCAGGAGATTTAAGATGGAAGCTTCTGCCTCCTTGGCCTTACAGCCTCGTGAGGTGTAAATTGATGTGCACAGGGGGCAGCCCCTGTGAAGTGCTGAATGACCTGGAATGCTCACCACTTCAGCCAAGCTCTTAAAAGCAGGCTTAAAGCTAAGCAGGCTGTGAGGTGATGCAGGATTGATTAGGATTTCTCACATGCATAGCCAAGGAATATTAATTTCTTGTAAAATGCAGAAACTTTTCAGGGAACAGAAGTCAGTTCTCCCTTTCCTGTCCAAGTGCCTGTCACTGGGATCAAATTGTGCTCCCCATTTTCTCTTTTTTATGGCAAGTGGATCTTGAATTACTGTTTAGACAGTATCCAAGGATGATGTCAATAACAACTGCCACTGTCTGAAAGGGCTGATCTCCTGGTGGTTGAGTGAAATGGGAGGATTTGAATCCTTTCTAGGAGAGAAGGGAAAGTAATCCTCAGTTGTTGTGCCCCTGGCTGGGGCTGTAACTACCAGGCGGTTGTAGCTGTGAGCAGCCTTGCAGCACATGGCAACAGCTTTTTGCTGTATATTGCAGGGGTTGTGGGAAAGTAGTGCCCATGGCCTTTTTTGTTTTGTTTTGAGAGTGAAGACAAAGCTCTTTGCCCATTAATGGAGGAATGTCTCATTTCTAGATCTCAGTTGGTCTTAGGTAGTGAGGTACTAAAATGGCCAGGTTTTTGGACCTAATATTTTTTGTACCTAATATGCTGAAACAGAACCAGAGAACTGCGGTTCAGCTGGATGTTTTCAGTGCCTATCCAAAGTTCTGCTTTAGATGCCTAAAGCCTCTCTGGGATGTGGCTTTTTTTTTTTATTTCAGTTCATAGCATGAAGGTATCAGCTGTCAATGAAAGGTGAAGCCACTCACCTCTGAAGACAGTTGAATAGTCTGTTTTGTGCAGAACCTATACAGTGCAGGGACTATAGCAAATTCAGACAAAAGGATTTTCCTTCATAAGGTGTTGATGCCAAATCTTGGAGATTTTCCTTGAGAAGGAAGCATGTGTGACAACACCACTAACCATGTAGGGAGGAGATTGAAAGTGCCTGTCCAAAATGTGCATGCAAAGGATGTAGAGTGTAATTATTGACACTTCTTGGTGTAGTTTAATTTGCTAAATTCAGTAGTTGCTAAAGTTGCTGTCAGCTCTGTGTAGATCTGGTATGTAAATGTGCACACAACTCAGTGCAAAAATTATGATGATTAATTCTTTGTTTGCAAATACTACTTTTTAGTGATGAAGACTACCTTCTGTCCTTATGCGTATCATATGATTTAGCCATACAATAAATGGGACTGTCAATAATATGAAAATGGAAATTGTTTACAGAAATATTCACAACTTACTCTGTGACATTCTTTTGAAGGGAAAAACTGTATATTTTAAAAACTTTTGCAATGATATTGCTATATGCTGTATTTTTAATCTATTCACAATGAATAAATAAAAATCTGTATTTTTAAAAAATGCGAAAATAAATCTGAGGCTCAGCCTGCCAGAATTTACCCAGGTTCAGTGTTTCCAGATGTCAGTGGGAATATTGCTTGGGTAAAGACAGTGAGATGGAAGCCTTTGTTTGTATGTCAGGCAAGCAAATACTGCTTGCCTGCATCACTTAGTCCTCTCATTCATTTTGTCTGGGTTCATTCTGGCTAGTCAATAAAATTGTTCTTTTTGTCACTTTTCTCAGTAGAGTTTTACTCATTGTGTGTGAGCATTTGCTTTTGGTTTTTTTCTTTAAAAATTGCCAAAATTCAATCCTACTGTTGCAAGCTTCCAGAAATCCTCTCTGTTGTTTGTATTATTCCATTCCTGATTACATTCCCTTTCAACAGTCAGAAGTAACTAACTGAGAGGAAATTATTAGATGTGTAGCAACAAAATACGTTTTCCTCCAGAAAACAAAATGGTTGATGTGCTCCCTGATTTGCATTTGATTACAGACACATGTGGTGTCTGTAACTAATGGAAGGTAAAATGTAAGGGCTGGAGGGCTTATTTACAGGATGCTGCAGAGGCCTCCCTAAGCCTTTTAGCTTTTGTTTAGTCCTGAGAATGGGCTGGAAGTTCCTGGGCTCTGTGATTTGAGGTGGGAGAGGTTTTTGTCCTGGCTACAATATCTAATGATACACGGTCATCTTGCTATGATTTATTTCCTTTTCTGTTCAAGAATAATCTGATACAGGCCCTTTCAAACTGTTAAAAAGAGCTCTTGCTGTTGCTTGGAACTTACAATACCTGTGTAGTTTAAACAATGTGAAATTATCCTCTGGCAAAGGCACTGTGAAATAGCAGAATTTCCTAACAAAAATGCACCATGTGGGCCTCTGCACTGTAGAATCACTAAGATGAAAAATGGTGAGATTTGGCACTGCTATAGCTTTATAGCCTGTTATAGTTCTGAGATGGAGTGTTTGGCAAGTGTAACAAAGTAAGAATAGCATTCTTCCAAAACCATGGAGACAGCAAACTCTTCCAGCTTATAAAGTGTAAATAAGAACATTGACTGTTTCTTAATTACTGGTCTGTGGGACTGATTTGAATCTCACTCTCTTCCCCACAGATGTAATTTCACTCAGAGCAGAGTGAGTGCTGACAGAGCCAGGTGTAGTTACGATGGGTCAAATCAGGACTTCTCATCTGAATTTGGACAGGCAGAATTTCATTTGAACCTCTCAGGATGGATGCTGGGCAGTGCTGCCAGGGGTGAGTCAGGGTGTTTTCAGGTTTAAGTTCAAGGATATGTCTCAGTTGCTCCTGCTGATGGACCTGGCTCCTGTGTGGGGACAGCTCAGGGGTTTGTAATTGCTGGGCCTGGCCCTTAGCCTGGAAGTGTTCAATACAAGTGTTGGGTCCTTGCTGTTCTCTGGCTAATTCCTGTGCCAGGAAAAAATGTAGTGAGGCTGGTAGCTTGTGTTATAGTTTGAGTTCTCCTCTACATTAATTATCTTTAATTTGGAAAAGGTCCTGTAATTATAACTGACATTGCACAGGTGAAATGACAAAACTGGTGACCCAACTGCCACCCCCGAGGGACAGCCTGTGCTCTTACCCCCTGTCTGTGTCACACGTGGCTGATGTGAATAATCTCTGGTGCTCAGGAGAAATGTCTCTGTGGCCAGGCACAGAAACATTTCAGGGACAGAGGCTGAGCTCAGCTGTGACAGGGCAGGAAAGCACTTTTCAGGAGGGTGTTGGTACCTCTCACTGCCTGGGCAAAAGAACCTGTGGGGCTGAGCAGCCTACACAGGGAACAGTTTGTAATGAGTGTTCCATGTAGCCTCCTGCACACACGGACACGCACACGTGCTGAGAGACTGCTAAAACTGACTCTTTCCCTAAACTTCTCTGCCTCAGCAGGTTGCATTTGTTGATTTGCTGTGCGAAGCCAATTCAGGTCTGCCTACCTCCTCTCCTCCCTGAACTTCTCCTGCTGCTCTGCAAAGTCAGCTCCCTCTGTTCTTAAAAAACCCCACATCCTGAAAAGGCACTGAACTGAGGGTGTGAAACTGCAGCAGCACTGGAGGAGTTTATTCATGTTTACGTGTGTGTGCTGCTATTCCTCAGTACTTGTAGGCAGTGAATGAAATTTTTAGCAAGACTGTGCAATGCTGCAGCCTCTCACAGTGAGAGTGGTGAAACACTGGCACAGGTTGCCCAGAGAGGTGCTGGATGCCTCATCCCTATAAACATCCAAGGTCAGGTTGGATGGGGCTCTGAGCTACCTGATGTGGTTGAAGATGTCCCTGCTCACTGCAGGGGGTTGGACTATCAGACCTTTAAAAGACACTTCCAAGCAAACCATTCCATGATTCCATGTTGAGGAGCTCCCTGGAAAGAGAGCTGGCACCGCCGGGTGCTGCAGGGACAGGCTGTGGGAGGTGCCAGGGGAAAGGGTTGAATGATGCTGTCAGCAGAGCTCCAGCAGGTTTATTTTCTCTATCCTATTTAAATGAACTGCCACAAGGACAGAATTAAATCAAGCTGCATTAAGGCTTTGTGGCCTTACCGTAGGGAAGCTGAAATTTTTCTCCAAATATAACCCTTCAGGTGTAACTAAGTGGTGAAAATAACGTTAATTCTTTAAGAAAACTTACCAGACTTTGAGGCAAAATGCGGCCAGAGGCTCCCAGGGGCACGTTCATGGGGCACCAGCAGCTGAGGTGTGCTACCACCCCTTTGCACAAGTGTCCTGAACACTGCCGTGCTGGTCCCTGTGCTGTAAGCAAAAGAACAACCCCCCCCGCCAAAAACTGCTGACTTTTGACTGTGCAAATTCAGTCACTTGTGGCTTTGCAACGGAAAATTAAAATTTTAGAACTTTTTTTAGGCTTTCAGAGGGGGTGCCCGGGCGATGCTACCCGTACCGCGCAGGCGGCTGTGCTGCTCCGTGGCATCCACGTGGCAGCGGGCGCTGCGCAGAGGGCTCGGGCACAGCTGCTGCCCCCCCGTCCGTCCCTGGGTGCATCGCGCCGCTCCAAGCGCCGCTGCTTGGAAACGGGCTGAAAAGGAGCCCCGCGCATTTTATCTTTCGGGTAGAAGGGGCGTGCGGGGAGAGCGGGTGCTGAGGATGGAGGGGTGCGGGAAAGGGGGGGGAACGCTGGTCTGGGCTAAAAGCGCCACCGCGGAGAGCGTTTCGCAGGGCGGTAGCGTGGCCGAGCGGTCTAAGGCGCTGGATTAAGGCTCCAGTCTCTTCGGGGGCGTGGGTTCGAATCCCACCGCTGCCAGCAGCGCTTTTTTTGCGCCGCGGGCCGGCGCCATCGCCCCCTGGCGGCGGCAGAGCATTGTGGGTAGGAGGAGGCGCCGCGTCCCCACGTGCCGGCCCGGGGGCCACCAACATGGCGGCT
>VZTE01000631.1:293319-335708 GCA_013397775.1 Eulacestoma nigropectus
GCCGGGGCCCGTAGCCCCGCGCCTCCCGGCCGGGAAGGGCGCAGCGCACCCTCCCCGAAGTGCAGCGGCTGCCCCTGCCGGGCACCGGCTCTGCGGGGCCGCAGCCCAGCCCAGCCGTCCCGCCCGGGGGGATTCGCCTCGCCGTGGCCTCTCCGCGGGGCTCCCTTTCCCCGCACCCCTGCGCTGCCAGGTCAGGAGAGGGCGGGCGCCGGGAGTGCGGAGCCGCGTCCGGCGGGGAGCGCTGCCCGCGGGGAGCACGGGACGGGCACCGCGACCTGCCCCGGGAGGGTCAGGCAGCGGTGGGAGTGAGCCCTGTCCCTGCTAGCACAGGCCTGGCGCGTCCTGCGCTACACGAGTGTTGAGGCGGTAAAAAAAGGTTTGTCCTTGATGCGTAATCTGTTAAACCCCAAAGGTTTGCTTCAGTGACATCACCTCCACAGAGAGGTCCTGGTGCAGAGGAGCCCTCTTGGGTTCACTTACAGAGGATGACTCTGCAAAGCTGCTTGCAGACGAGGAGAAAATGAAGCAAGTAATTGGGTCAGAATGTTAATTATCATAAATGCATGGAAGGTGCTTCAGCTTCTTTTTGTGGCTTCCATTTCAGTGTGTGCCATGGGCCACCGTGAGCGAGAGGGTTGCTGAGAGCCCCTTCCAGAGGAGTCCGGGTGCCAGAGTTAGTTGTGGTAGTGATTCAGGAGATGGCACTTTTCCCACGTTGCTGTTTAAGCATTTATACTTTCAGGCACTGATGCAGCAGGAATTCTTGGCCTTTCCTTGGCACTGCATGACTGTATGAAGAATAGTTCAGGTTTCAGTGTTAGCACTTTGGGGGTCCATTGTTACTGACAAATTTAGGTAAGAATGAAGTACAGGAGCATTTCTTGCAGGCCTGACTAAATGCCTGTGTGTCAAATGAGGTGCAGATTTGCAATTTACCTTCTTAAAGTTATATTCAAGTCTTTGGTAAAGAAATTAAATTAAATCTCTAATACTCGAATGCCCTTCTAAGCTCTGAGTTAGATGCAGGATTCAGTCGCTTCATCACTTGATTTTTACAGTTCTTTAACCACAACCATTTTTCTTCATTGGTTCTAAATTGGTGCTACAGGCGGCTAATGAACAGTTTCATGGATTGATCCTTGCATTGGTCATTTTGCAGGAGAAATGAGAAGATTTATATCTCTTGCCCTCCTTTGAGCTATTCTAAAGTTTAATGATTCACACTAATTACTCACATTATACTTTGATTTTCATCTTAAAGGAAAGTCCCTCTTAAAAGAAAACAGTTGTACCAAAAGAAGTTTGAACCTGCTGACCATGTTTGCTGTCTCTTAGTGTTTGATTCTATTCTGTAACTCTTGTGGTATTGTAAGTATATGTATATGGGAAATATGGAAATTAACACCACTCCATGTATGTGTATGTATCAGACATAGGATTGTGTCTGCATGCCTTCATTCTGATTCAGAGGATTTCTTCCAGTTGCATGAGTATTACAAGTTGTGCTGGGACACACTTCTTCCTATTTATAGACGTGTCAGTCTCACTTTCCAGTAAAAGGATCTGTAGTCATGCTTTGTCTTTACAGGACTAAGAAAAAAATGTAGTTTCTGTAATACAGGATCTCCCTGAGTAGTGACAGGTGGATTCACAAAGAGATTTTGTGTATAATTGCATAAGCAGCGCTCAGTGAGGGACCAGAGACCAGGTCCTTCAGGCTGAGTTTCTCTGTCCCTCCTTAGCCCAGGGAATCTTAATTTCTCTTCTCAAAAGTGAAATAACTTTATCAGAAGGCAGAGAACAAGCCTAGCAGATACTTGGCATGCAGGCCGTCAGGAAGGGAAGGGTGGTTCCCAGTTCTCTCAGGGGTGTGAGGAAGGAGGGTTTGGACCCACATGTCCCACCTTTTGGATGTTACCACATGTCCTCACACATCTTGGGCATCCTCCCATCGTCAGCTCTGTGCTGAGTGCAAACTGCAGTTGTTCCATGTGCAGAGCTGTCAGATGTTGGGCCACCCAGGGGACGTGAGTGGGGAAAGCAAAAATGGGACTGATAAATCTCATTTCTTTAAAACGTATTCGTGTGTATTTCTGGGAAGAACTGGGTGCCTGATCACAGAAAACACTGATATCAGTCAGATATCACATACTCAGGGTTTTGCTCACAGCCCAGCCTGTGGCTGAGGTACTGCCTTTTTGTTGTGAAGGTGTTTTTGCATTTCTACATAATTATTTCAGATAGGAATCTGAAATACTACATCATAAATTTTCAAATACGTGTGTGTGGTAGAAAGACCCTGGGATATGCTGGTGCATGAAGAAATGGAAAATGCCAGCTCAGTACTGGGAGGGGCACTTTTTTTTGGTAGCAGAGAGTCTGTAAATGAAAAATATGGAGTCGTATTTCTAGGTGGAATGGCAGAAACAGTGCAAGCCTGAACGAATGTTAATAACACTCGTATCCAGAATGTCCAGCCTCTCTGAAAGGTTTCTTAGATAACCGTGTGTACATTAATGTGATATTTGAGAAGCCTGCATGTCAGCTGAAATATACTGAGCTGCCTAAATTGTGTGGTGGCTTGAGTATTTGAAAAAAATGCCATTGTCCTAGATGTGACGTGGATGCTGGGTTCCTTCTATCCCAACTGCTCGGTTCCCAGCTGATCCTGGATGCTGCTTCTTTCTCTTTCTTTTCCTCCATAGCAGCTCCAGCAAAGAGGCAAGCTGTCCTCAAGGAGTAAGGACAGTGAGGGAGAGTTCCTGAAAACAGATCTTGTTTCTTTGCCTGATCATCTCTGTTGTTTAAACTTTCCTTGGTCAGTTTGGTAGAGGTCTTATTTTTTTATGCCTATCTTGACCAGTATTGGCTGATTAACAGTGTCTTAGCATTGTTGTGGTGGCATCCCAAATAATTTGTAAATCCTTTTGTTTGATTTCGGCAGGGAAAAACTATTGTTGCTTTAGCTGAGAGATCATTTTTTATTCAGAGGTCTGAACCAGGCACGACACTGACTCCAGCACTGGATTGAACATAATGAACTTTTGTTCCAGAGTATCCAGTCCTCAGTTAATATCAGTCTTATTTTCATTGGAGTTGGTGTAGTTACAAAGAAAAATCTGCAGTTCTGCTGGTTTCAGAGGACTCCAGGAAAGGCTGAGGAGTGCGTTCTGGAGCTCTCATTTAGCAGCACAGTCTGAAGAGTGGCAGGTCAGGAGACAAGGCTGCAGTGTGTCAGGGGCATGAAATCAAAGTCAGGCTATTCCCAGATGGAATATCCGAGACAGTGAAGCTGCAGGGCCAGTTGTGGCTGGAAAACAGCCGCTACCTGTGTGTTACTGTTACGCAGTGTATAAAAGATACACTTTATGCAAGTGCAAAAGGCTGGGTGTCCCTCCTTAGGGCGCTGGTTCAGGGCCTTCTTCACAACTGCAGCTTCCACAGAAGTTACAGCAGTTTACGGAGTTTTGAGACATTCACTCATCTCTATAATTGTGGCCTTCAGTCAAGATGGTTGAGTATGAGGGACCTGTTCATGCAAACACATCCATTCCTTCAAAATACAGACTAAACAGATTATCACTGCAAGGAACCAAGTTAACCTGAACAATACTCTGGGCTGCATGTGGTATGTGACACAGATGAAATTATTCATGTGACATTCCTGTTTTCTTTCAGGTTGTGCCGAGGAATAAGCCAAGAAAAAGCTTTGTTTTATCCTAGCATGGCAAATGAAGAAGATGATCCAATTATACAAGAGGTAAAAGTGCATTGTGGCAGCAGTGATTGTACATGAAAATTTATTATTTTTATTACTACAATTCCCAGTGTTCTTACATTGCTGAAACAATGTGTCGTCAACATCAGTGGTTGTCTTATAACCAATGGCTGGCTCTGTACAAAGAATTATCTTGTGTGGTATACCACATATACGGTTCATGGTATCTTTTTGTCAGAATAATCTTGTACATGTTGGCAGATGCAGCTCAGGTTTTTCACCCTTTTTTAATCTGTCCATGGCAGAAGAGAAGGTGAGGAATTTGCTTCTACCACAGTGTGCTTGCAGTGAACTCCACTGCATGTCTCTGGGAGCTGAAAAAGTTGGAATGGCTTTGATGAGTTAGTATCTGTTAAACATGAAGCTACAGTGTTCATGCCTTCTGCTGAAGTAAGGAGTTGTGTTCTGAGACTTCTTTAAAGGACTGCTGTGTCCCAAGAAGTAGCCACAGTGTCTTGTCACTTGATATCTGAGTTTACACACCAGAAGTACAAGGAAGAGCAAGTCCATAGAAGGTGAAAAGCCATGAGAAAAGGAGTGGCAGTTGTCAGGAGTGTATCTAAAATGGCAGCTTCCATATGTTCTATTCATGAAACATCTGTGCATTTTCAGTTCTGATGGCCACATGGAAGTATTGAACCAGATTGAGGATGTGGGTGTCTCTTGTCTAATTTAGAAAGATTTTATGCCAAAATACCAGTAACAAACTTACCTTTCAGTCGTGCTGCCAAAGTGAGAACTTCCTCCTCTTTCTATAATTGTGATAACAGATTTGCTTCAGTTCCTTGGAGGAAAAAAATTCCTCTTTCACATTTATTTGCCAGGTTTCCTTAGAGAGGAAAAACACAGCTAAAGCCACTGTCTGCTGTTCTTCATAGTGGGGTTTTTAAGTTTGGTTTTTAAAAAGGCCAACTGCAGAATTTCATGTCAAAGCCAGCAGAGGGGAAACTTGACAGGAGAGTCACGAATCTGTTTTATGTTAGAGTTCGTAATGAAAAGCTGATGTTGTCAGTATTTGAGCTCTAAGGGTTATACTTTTATTACAGTTGGCATCTGATGAAAGTTGTTTGTTTTGCTTTTTAGATTGACGTGTTCCTGGCTAGAAGTCTGCTGGAGAAGCTGTATCTGTTTCAGGTATTTCAGTTAACTTTTATGTAGTGATAGTTTGTTTCAAATAAATGCAAAGAGCATAACTTTCCTTAATGCTTCAGTCTGCCAAGGTCTTGGATCTAGAGAACCTGTTTGGGTCTCAGTTTGGAGTCAGGATTGAGGCTGGTTGGTGATGGGGCCTGTGGGTGTGCTGGAGACGTGGCAGCTCCAGCAGGATGCTGCTGTGGCTGGGAGGTTTCACTGGGATACCACACTGTCCTCTCAGCATTCCCAAGGGGTTCAGAAGAGAGACCCATGTGGCTAAACCTGGGTCTGCTCTCCTGACCAGCAACATGTGGCCTGTACTCTCTAAGCTAACACTTGTAGAAACCCACAGATATTTTACTTGTAATAACTCTACCAAGAGTTAATGCTGAGAGATAAGGTTTTATTTTTCTGCTGGACTAATGGGTGGGACTATTTTCCTGTGTTACAGGTTATGGTGGTGTGTGAGGGGCAGGATGGGGGCTGTGAAGTGACAAAAGCAGAGGGCTGGGAGGAAAACAGCAAACTTTCTAGGTCATGCTCCCAAATCCCCTGATGACTCACAAATCAGTCAATTAATTTCTTGTCTTGGTGTCTTGTCTCTGAGATCTGGCAAGTGGATCTGCATGTGAGGGGTTGGGGGAAATGGAGTTAATTTCTGTCAAATTCTTTGATCTTTAAAAGAAGAGGGGTGTATGAAATGATCTGTTTTCCAGTATCCCATTCGCCCAGCTTCCATGACCTACGATGATGTTACACATTTATCAGCGAAGATAAAGCCAAAGCAGCAAAAGGTTGGTCATCATTTGAGTCCAGTTTGTGAAAGTTGTTTTATGATGTGCAGAATGTACTTAAGAAAAGCACATTGTGCTGTTGAGCTGTCATAACCATTCAGCTACTTGCAGGACCAGATCTCTGTGCTTGAAGGTATGAGGAGTCTTTTATTTTGTCTGTAAGGTAGAGTTTAGAATAAAAATAGTTTATAAATCATGGTGGGAAAGCCACTATTTTAATAGAAAACAGAATCACTCAGGGAAACAGAGTTACTACTGGTAATTCAGTCTGTGGATGCTTGTGTGAATTCAGCTGGATTTAAAAGGTCTTTCCAGTATTCAGAGAAGAGTTGAAGAAGGATTGAGCCTTGGAGCCATCCTCTGTCTTTCAGTGTCAGTGCAGGTCTTGATTTGTCTCCTGCCTGGCAGTGAATCATCAGGAGTCCTTCTGAAATCACTGGGGCTGTAGAGGTAAAGTATAGCCAAAGCCAGAGTCATTGCACTTGCTTGCAAATGTATCCCAGAACTCTGCCTATTATTTTGTGCTGCCTTATTTAAAAACTGCAGCAGTAGATGTCTGTGTTACTAGAATTTGGTTCTGGGAAATGGTTAAGGAAAGTGCTTTGGTGAACTTTGGAGTTAGGATGCCTGTTGTGTTCAGGAAGTCTTTTATTAAAAACAGCAAACATTTGCACTGTAAGCCCTGTGCAGACCTTTGTAGATATGCTGTCTCATCCAGGGACTTGAAACAACTTCAGTTCATGAATAACATAAAAGGGAAGAAAAAGTAATACAGTAGCTGTGATACACAAATTTATAAAAGCTTTGGCACACCCTGAAGAAGAGCATGAACTGTAGTGTCATAGTATATAAATAGAAATATTATGCAGGAGAATGCTTATTTTTGAACATTTGTCTGAAGTTAAAGTTTAAGTGAGGGAGAATAGTTCTCCTTGTAACTAAAGGCTGGAGCTTGTTACAGTGCTCTGACAAGTAACATCAGGAGTAACCAAAGTCAGTGCTAAGTGCTGCAGTCTTGAATTAGCAGAATTGAGGCCTTTGCCTCTGAAAAGGAAAGAGTTACTTTGTATTCTTGGTAGCCAAACCAGAAGGAAATACATCTTAAGAGAGATTCAGAATGGTTCCTTGGTAATGGGGAGGCTTGAAGCATCTGATCTGCTCTGATGAGTAAACTCGATTGATGATGTAGTGGAAGGTATCCAACAAAGTGAAGGTGTATTTCAGGGCTGCCTAAAGAACTCTGCTTTTTCTGATCCTATTCATTTACACAGGAGTTTGTGTATCTCCAGCTTGTTGTTTAAATGACCTCATTGTACCAAACCCATCTATGTGCTGCTCATCTCCGTGTGGGAGATTTGCCCTGTGGATTTGAATGATGCTGCTTTATGTACTTAAATTTGCTGTAAACCTGTGGAAATGTTAAAGAGTGTGGGGTTGGGTTTTAATTGATATGTTTGGGATTGTGCCATGGTAATTAGCTGTCTTTCCTCTGATATTCTTTAGGTTGAACTTGAAATGGCCATTGATACTTTGAATCCTAACTACTGTCGCAGCAAGGGAGAACAGATCGCTCTCAACGTGGATGGCACATGTACAGATGAAACAAGCACCTATTCCTCGTAGGTGTCCTCTTTGCCTTCCTTTCCTTTTTGTGCTGGGCACAGATATCTGTATGTCCACCAGTGGCTGTACAGTCACAGGGGCTGCTTTGGACACTGTTCTGTAGCAAGTATTCTTGGGAATAACCTACATTTTTTGCGGTGCATCGTGAATTCGGATTTGCAGACAGAAGTGATGGATATTTATCTGCTGCAGTTGTTGGTAGTGCATTTTGAGAATTGGTGGTTTCAGACCTTTGGCACCTGCATGCCACGTTGCCTGTGGAATGCCATCTCACTGCCCTCCTCTGTCTGCAGGAAGCTGATGGACAAGCAAACTTTCTGCTCTTCCCAAGCTGCCAGTAACGTTTCCCGCTATGCAGCTGCTGTTTATAAAAAAGGTAAGTTTCTTTTGCTTAACCCTCACATCAGTGAAACATACTCATTTCAGTGTTAAGGTAAGACCTATTTGATTTTTTTTTGGCCTAGGTTTTAATTGACTGATGGGTCTTTAAAGAAAGGAAAATTTTCCCTTATCAATGTCCCAAGAGTCCTTGAGTAGGTCTAGCAAAATTGTAAATATCACATAAGAACACCCTGGGTTTGTAGATGCCTCCAGAGTCTTAACAGTTCATGGTGGCCTGAAATAATACACATTTGTAGCATGAATTTATTGTTATTATTTATATTGCTTTCTTGATCTAATTTTGTCTGTCTCATTTTCCTGTTCAGCACTTTTTGTCCCTCTCTTGACTGCCCAGGCCATCACAGAGGTTTGGTCTGGTGGTCATTTGAGATGACAATATGTAGATTGTTTTCAGTGATGACTGTTTTACTTGGGGTCTTCTGGGCTATGGGTCAGGCCTGAGCCAGAATGTGGCTCTGTAAAAGATCTGATTTCAACACAAAAGGCAAAATAACAGAAACAGGTCTTGGTCTTTCTTATTCCCTTGAAAACCTGAGCACTGGATAAATTTTTCACTTCAATCCCTTTCTACATTTTGTTATATTAAATATTTATGCTCAATTGAAGCTGTGGCTTTACAGAGACAGGGAGATAATGAAAAACTGTGTCCTTGTGCAGTGGAAAAAATCAATTTTAACCAACATTAATTCTCTTTTTCAGGTGAACTTCACTTGACTCCACTACATGGAATTCTTCAGCTGAGGCCAAGCTTCACCTACTTGGACAAGGCTGATGCAAAACACCGAGAAAGAGAAGCTGCTAATGAAGGTAAATTCTCCACAGCTGGGTTTTCTCTGGGGAGGTGAGGTACAAGTTCTCTCTGTAATGTGACTGATAAGAGTCATTCTGTTCAGAAGGTGTTTATTCTAACAACACAGTCATTATTAGGCCATTTCTCAGATTATTTCACTGATCTTGGGTTTTTTTACCTAAATGCTTTTGTGGGCACAGTGTGGGGGATTGGCAGAGGTGCTGGGTAGTGACAAAGGGTAGTGCTGGGTAGCTGTGTCACCACTGTCACTGGAAAGGTCCTGGCAACAGGGTGTCCTATCACAGGAGCAGCGTGGTGCTGTCACGCATGGCACAGTTTGTCAGGCTGGGATTGAGCCCATGGATTTGGAGTTCTCAGTGTGCTTTCTTCCTGCATGGGCCCCCAGACTGGCTTTGGCTCTTTCACTGCAGTGGTGTGTTTATTTTTGTATTTTCTGGCAGGTGGTGATTCATCCCAGGATGAAGCTGAAGATGATGTTAAGCAAATTACTGTATGTCCACATTTTCCTTTTTATGCTGGTTCAGGCAACAGTTCACAGGAAAGCTTGACAATTCAGAGCCAAATGAAAGGACAGCAAACCTCAGCTAGTCCTGCTGAGCCTGGGCTTGGGAGGGGGAGGCCAGGTGGACTCGCCCTTGTTGCACAGGCATAAAGATGGCACTGAGAGCAAGGGGTGATTCGTTGGAGCTAAGGCCCCTCTCTTGTTGCTGATATACCAAATAAATAACGCAGATGGGGTTTTTCCAAGGGTTTTAGGGCTGTATTGAATGATGCCCAAATCTTGTAGGTCCGATTCTCCCGCCCCGAGACCGAACAAGCTCGGCAGCGACGTGTTCAGTCCTACGAGTTCCTGCAGAAGAGACAAGCAGAAGAGCACTGGGTTCACCTACATTATTATGGCTTGAAGGTAGGTGTCTGCTGGCTGCTGAGGAGGCTGCCTGGGCCTGAAGGCTCAGCCAAGTCTAGAACTGCTTTTAAATCCGGGCCCATGGGAATCAGGGGATCATCAAAAGATAATGAAGAGGTCTGTAGGCTGCAGCACACCCTGCAGTGCTCTGTATCTCCTCTGCTGGATAATGCTTTGGGGTCTCCACACTTCAAAACTGAGAGCTGGACAAACATAAAGGGGGGTCTGAGTGTGAGAATCACTTGGGTCTTGGATTATGATCTGGACTTTGTGGAGGACTTGGGAAACCCATTCAGTCAAGTGTGAGCAATCCTTTTTGGTTGACTTGTGCATGTCTGTCAGGAGGTTTCAAAGGCATAGCAAGGGAAATGTTCCCACATCACACAAGCATCATACAAGGAAGTGAAAGCAGAACATCAGTTAGCGAGGTGGAACACTTGAGTGGTGCAATGATGACAGGGTGGTCATAGTTTGGAATGAGAAATCCAGCTCTGGCATTTTGTGTAGTTTCAGTATGTGGTAATGACTCTTGTTTTTTCCCTATCTCCAGGACAGCCGTTCTGAACACGAGCGCCAGTATTTATTTAGTCAAGGTCATGGCCTTGCTGAAAACACGGAATTAATTAAGTCTCCCAGGTAATGGTTTGGTGGTTTCCTACAGAAATGGCATTAATTAGTTGGGATTGTTTTCAGAGTAATAAGCAGGTATATTCTTTAAAAATCTGCTCTTTGAAAATCCTATTCATGATAAAAGTTGAATTGTTTAAAAAAATACAGAAACAAACTAGCTTCCATCTTATTGAGGTTGCTTTCTTTGTTTCCCTATACTCCTGAGATTAAAACTTCTTGTTTTTACTCAGGGTTGTAGCTTCTTGTACTTTATCACAACCCTACATTGTTTGGACTGTGAATAGTGTAAAGGAAAATGAAAACAAAAGCTTCTTGTGGTTAATATAAATTAATACTCTGAAGCCAATAACTTCTATTGTTAGCAAATCTTATAAAACTTCCTCTTGTGATTTGTGGGGACAACTGAAAGTACTTGAAAGGTGTTTGTGTCTGTTTCTTGGTGACTGCAGCTCTACAGGAGCCTTCCAAAATGCAGTCAGTGCTTCCCTGTCGCCTGATATAGCCATGAACCAAGTAATAGTGACACGGCAGAGTCTGGCTCTGGTTATTGGTGTGGGCGTGTTTTTCTTAACATTTAACATCAGTGGATCAGTGATAGGTGTTCTGAGGAGTCTTGGATCTGATTCTTTCTCACAGACACTGGTAATTGCATGGGTGGGACAGAGTTTGTACTTGTTGCTGGCCTGATTCTCTCTGTGGGGCTTCATGTGACCCCGCTGACTGCTGTCAGAGCACCTGTGTTTAATGTATTTCCTCATGCAGATCCTCTGTTTGGACACCTCTGCTGTATAAAAGAGCTGGGATTCTGACTCACATTTACTTCATACCTTCTCTTTGGGCAGATGAATGTCAGTAGCTTTTACTGGTTCTGAATTTACAGAGGAGATGGGAGTAGAAGGGAGAGCTCTTTTCATGTTGATGTTTGTTTTGTAGATTTACACAAGCAGGTTTACTCTAAGTGAGAAATTACTGTTGTTAAACCTGGGAAGTCCCAAGACAAGCTTTTTAAAGGATGTGTTTCCTTTTCTTCTAGTGAATATTTAATGATGCTGATGCCTCCAAGCGTAGAGGAAGAGAAGTAAGTGTTTGTACATAAAGTTCAAAGTCCCCATTGGCTGGATGCTCTTTTTCATGGGCTGCAAATCTGTTTGTTTATCTGCAGTGACAAACCAATGGCTCCAAGCAATGTGCTTTCTATGGCCCAGCTGAGAACTTTACCCCTTGCTGATCAGATCAAGATCCTGATGAAGAACGGTTTGTAGCTTTTGTAATACATTTGCACTTCACTTTGTGACTTCTAGTTGCCTCAGATAAGGTTCCTTCCCCAATATTACCAGTTCTGTCACTCCACCAGACAGTCTGGCTCTCTGATTCTCTAAAGAATGTAAATCCCAAGCCTTTGCTTAAAAAGAGCAGTGTCAGCTGATCTGACTGCTGATACACTTGCCATCAATTTACTCTTAGAAAAATTTCTAATTTGATGATAACTTTCTGGATACACTTATTTCAGCAGGTATCTGCTGGAATGTGGGCTCTGAGCATGTACAGCCTGCACCCTGGCATTTTCTGGGAAGTTTTTAATGATACACACTTCATGAGTGTCATCTAGGAATTTTATTTTGTCTCTTCTACTCTCTGATGATAGCAAATCCTGAGGATTTTTCCTCAGGAGCGTCCTGCCTGGTCAGGTATCTCTGCTTACAGATATTGCCAAAGGCATGGATTTTAAAAAAATTATTATTTTACTAATAGATTAATTCAGTTAATCAGTTCAGCCAGTCAACTCTGACACAACACTAGCAGGTACTTTTAGAACAGACGATGCCTACAGCACAGCGGGGGGCTGAGTAAAACTTAGGCTTTATTTCTTTTCCCAAGACAAATCCTTGCCCGTGAACACCCTGAATCGCAGTTCCTGGGTGGGTGAGCGGTGTGTGCGTGACGCTGTGTTTGCCTTGCAGTGAAGGTGATGCCGTTCGCCAACCTGATGAGTCTGCTGGGCTCGGGCACCGACCCCACGGCAGTGCTGCGCTGCGTGCAGCAAGTGGCGCTGCTGGTCCAGGGAAACTGGGTGGTGAAGAGGTACGGCCCGGCTTTGTCCCCGGGAATGCGCCGGGATCGCGCCGGGAATGCGCCGGCACCGCGGGCTTTGCGTGCCCGTCCTCACCGCCCAAAACACCCACGCTCCCAGCTCCCAGCTCTGCAAACCTTTGGTTTCGTGTTGCCTGCGTCTTAGTGCAGCCGGCTGTTCCGTATCCAAAGCGCTGCTGTGAAAGGAGGGTGCCGTAGTACCGGCCCCAGGTGGGGTTGTGGCTCAGCAGTGATGCAGTCTGTGTTTGCATCTGAGTTATGACAGGTTTCTGATGTTGTCTGCACTCACATTCTTTTGTGAGAGAGCTGTTCTGAATTCTTCCAGAGATTAGTGTCAAATAGAAACACAGAAAACTAAACCAATGGCAGCTAGAGTATTTCTTAGCTAAATTCAGTCCTGTAAGGATCTCTGTGCAGTCTTCTTTCTGTTCATCAGTGGATGCTGCTCTTGTCAGCTGAAAACTACCCTCTAGAAGGCATTACTCGCTTAATAAATCAAGCATGGGGGTACTGAATGTACCACAGGGACTGGAGTCTGTACTATCCTCCTGTTTAATAGGATAGAGCATCCTATTGGGAACTTAAGTCTAAAATTCAGTATGATTTTTTTTACCTGGGTGGAGCCCTGCATACAGACAATTACAATCTCTGGAATAGCTGTGTTAAGATGAATGGCATCAGCTACCAGTCCAAGTGTGCCAGCAGGATGTTTCAGCTACTGTGGTACAGGCCTGTATTAGCAATGTGACCAGCTTTTACAGCAACCCTGCTGTCCCTCCAGCTGTTACAGGAGGAAGCTGGAAGCAAGTTAAAAGACAGCCTTTTAGCATTCAGGTTGTTCTTAGGTTATATATAACTGATTCTTTGCTACTGGTCTGAGGAGGATGTGTGGATCTGTAGTGCATGTGGTGTTTGGGCACAGAGCAGCACACACCAGAGCTTTGAACAGAGTGGGAAACCATTTCTTTGGCCTGGGCAGGATCAAGATCATGAACCTTGGTTGCTGTGGGACTTTGGAGAGCCTGGTAACCCATGCCATCAGCTGGCCCTGCAAGCAGACAAGGACACAGAGTAATGCTGGTCTTGGGGCTGTTGGTTCCAGTATGACATTCTGTAATATTGCTCTGTTAAACCCTTGATTGCTGGGAAGGAAATAAAAACTCTCATGCCCATACATCAGCATTTTGGCTAAATGCTGCCTTCAAGGCTGCCTACCAGGTTAGCCTAAGCACTTCTTAGGATCATTCTGGTCTTGTTTACAGGGATCCAGGGGAAGGTAGGCTTTGCAAGAACAAAGCAGGGCTTGTAGCTGTGTTGCACACAGCTGCTTGCCACAAGGCTGTGCTTTGCTGGTGTAAGCCTTTCTGCACTAGTGTAATTGCAGTGGTGTAATTACACCAATATTAATGCCTTTAATGAAAACCACACTTTGGGTAAAGGTATAATTTAACTGCAGAACAGGGAGGGCATGTTTGTTATGTTAATCTTCACTAATACCATTTTTCTGGAGTACCTAGTAACTAATTCCTCTTCCTTTTTAATTAACAGTGATGTCCTCTACCCGAAAGATACTTCCAGTCCCCATAGTGGAGTTCCTGCAGAAGTGCTCTGCAGAGGGAGAGACTTTGTTGTAAGTATGAAAGTGTTTGTTGCTTTTACAGGAAAACACAGGTGAAGTTTGCCTGAGAGGCCACAGCATTGCAAAACTCTTCTGCTCTACTGCAGTGAGGTGTTTCCTCCAAGGAAGTTGTTTGTGCTTTAATCCTGAAGTTGTTGTTACAAGTCTGCCGTGGGAGTGTTGGTGTAGGCTGACATTGTGTCTGGCTGGCAGGTTCAGATCATCTGTCATTAGCAGCATTCATCCCTTTCTAACACATGCTGTAGAGCCACTATCACATTGCCCCCACAATGTGGGGCTTGCAGAACAGCCAGGACTGGATAATAAAGTGCTTGTTTCTCCAGCTCAGTTTCTGTGGGCTCAGGACTGAGGGCTCAGGAGGGCAGGGTGGGTAAGCCTTGTGCTCCCTGAGCATGCACTGTTGATCTTTAAAAAGGGACTTTATTCCTTAGGGCTCCTAATCAGTGAAAGGACTTTGTTCCCAGGCACCTTTTGTGAGCAGTGGCTGCACATGGAAGTTGAAATGAATACGGGTCTTGTAAACACACACACAACCACAGCAAAAAGGAACAACCTCTGCATTGTGTTTATTTTCACTAACCAGGGAAAGAATTAAGTTCCTAAGTGGTTCCTAAGTTCATAATCAGTTTATGGCTTCCGCCCCACCAGAGCAAATCTGATGAGTGCACAGCTCTCATTTGTTTCAGTTAGACCTGCCTGTTTTTGCAGAGTTCGTTCATGAGGGTTAGCTCTGAACAGGAGAATGCTGTGCAAGAGACTTTAAGGGTATTACAGTACTACTGTAAGATCAAAGTGATGGTGATTGAAACTGACTTTTCATTGTCTCTTGATGTCTGCCCAAGACGCTGCCATATGGAGACCTGGATTCAGGTGTGATCCAGTGACACAAGTGTTTAGGACACAGCAGATTAGGTGACATGTCGTGCGTAAAGTTCAGGGACCAGAATTGTTATGCTCAAGTAAGGGATACTGTTTTAACAATTAGGATGAAAAGATACATTATTTTCATTCGAATCACGTCAAATATACCTTCCATGAGAAATGGATCTGTGTTGATCTTAAAGGCAGATAATTTGCTGATTAGTACTACAACAAGGGAGAAGTTAAAATGTTAGAAAATAGAAAGGATCAATATTTCTGGCTTTCAGACAAAGAGAAATGTCTGGTTTTAAGACTCATGTAATGCTGTATTGCATCTATGGAGAAAATGTGTTCTAGCTTGAAAAGTGAACTTTATTTCCCTGGATGTATTTGTGTAAAGTAATTAATAAGTTAAAAAAACATTTATGGACATCTTGTGCTTTAAAACAGAAATTGCCTGTGCCCTAAAGTGAGTGGGAAGGGTGGGTTGTGTGTTCGTGGGCAGAGAGAAGCTGAATGAGAGAGAAGGAGGCATGGGTGACGTAGTAGGGCAGGAAGAAATTGTCAGTAATGAGATTTTGAATTCTTAACAACATTATTAATATGCACAGACTAAAAGAGGCTGTAGCCTATTTAAATGGAGACAGGAAGAAATGAAAGGTCGTGTTTAGGGAGTGCTTTACCCAAGTCCTGTCAGCCTGCCCTCAGCAGCTGCCCCTCAGGATTTGGACCTCAGGAGCTGCTCTGCAGAGCACCTGGCTGTCCCCTGCCTGGGGACAAGTGTGTGAGTGACAGGACACCTTGGCATAACTGTAAGTGACTGTGATGGGGGTGGAAGAAGGGAACAGGCACTTTCTAGGGGCTCTGTGCTGCTGAAGGGCAACAGTCACCAGCCTCCACAGGCCCCTTTGTAAGAGTGCGTGGAGAGTTTCTCTGGCTGCTGATGAGGTATGTGAGAAGCTGAGCCTCAGCTGTGACTTCTGGGCTCCCAGCATCACTGCAGTGGCTTTTTTTGTTAAGAAGCTAAATGGAGTTTGAGTTCAAGAGATTCCTCACAGCTTTTGTAGTCATAGATTTGCCAAGGCACACCATGGGCTCTCAAAGCTTTTGGTCCTGTGTTCGTGGCCATTTGAGGACAGAAGAAGCCAGAAAATGTTTTTCCTCTACCTGGCTGAGAATCACTTCTACATTCTTGAAAGGAATGGGGGTTCTATTTTTGTGGTAACGTCGTTGAACAAGGTCATTGCTACAACTTCAGTAAAGCCACTGCTACATGCAGTTATTACGTTTTCCTCTTTTGTTCCCTTCCTAGATGTGGAAGTTCACACAGGACCGATGGGTTGTGAGAAAGGAAGTAGCAGCAGTTACAAAAGTGAGTGGATTTCTTTTCTTCCTGAATCAGAAGGTGGTGATAAGTTGGCAAAATGTTGCTGGGCATTGTGTGGGTGTAGATTGTGGATGCTGCTGCAAGGCTTTCCTCTCACAGTGCCTGCTTTGCTCTCCGTTTGGAACAGGTATAGATAATACTCTTTCTAGAGAAAAACATTCTGAGCAGCTCCCACCGTTTCCACAACTCCCAGACTGGCCTTGCAGCTGAGCCACTGGAATGCATCGTGTCCTCTCATGTGTTTCAGTGGAAAGCTGGGCACAGCTGGAATTGAGCTGACTGAAGGTGCTTACACAGCCCAGAGCGGCTGCTCTGCTTTGGGTGTGTTAAGAACAACTCTTCTGTTGGCATTTGCCAGTTGCAATATTGAATAAAAACTTTAAAACAACTCAGGCACCTGAACATTCTGTAAAAAGTGGCAAATGAATGAGAAACATTAAAAAGGACAAAACCCAAAATCTTTAAAACACACTAAAATGATAAAACATGAGTCAGTTTATACACAGACCATGTATTTTTGGAATGTAAGAACCAGTGCTGTGTAAAAGCTGGGCATGTGTAGGTGCTGCATGTCTGGCCTGCAGCTCTGAAATAAGATTAACATTGTAGAATATGCTTCTCTTCCCCGGAGAGCCTTTTCATCTGAGTTTGGAAACTCCCTTTTCTTCGCAAAACATGCCGTGAGCTATTTGACTCTGGGGTGGTTAATCACCACGGCTCTCTGAAGTCCTGGGCTTTTAACAGTGTGTGAAAGTGTTGGTGCTGCAGAGCAGGATGAGTATCTGTGACTTAGCTGGGTGTGTGCCCATGGAGGTGTCCCATGAACACCAAATCAGCCCAGCTCTCCTGTCTCGTGGCACAGTGCTCATTGCTGCATCTGCCCTGTGTAAACTGACTTCCATGTCATTTATGCTTTTTCTTTTTCTTTTAGCTTTGCCCAGAAGATGTGAAAGACTTCCTAGAGCACATGTCTGTGGCAAGAATAAACAAAGGTTGGGAGTTCATGCTCCCTTACGATGAAGATTTTGTTAAGAAGCATCCAGATATAGTTCAGAGGCAACAGATGCTGTGGATGGGCATTCAGGCCAAGTAAATAACTTACTGTATTTTGGGGAATAAGCTAAAGGCAGAGAACTGTCTAGAAGAAAGTTTCTGTAGACACTGATAGATAATTTGATCTGTATTGCCTGCAAGTTTCTCCCTCACAGTCCCTAGGCAGTGGTGTGGTGGGGGGTGTTACTGCATCACTCCTGGAATGGCTAAAGCTGGCATGGCTGCATGCAGACATAACAACTGAAACTCTCCTGGAATATTGTGTCTTTGTCTTTCAGATTAGAAAAGGTCTATAATCTCTTAAAGGAGCACATGACACCAAAGAAACAAGAGGCACAATCAGGTAAATGGAGTTGTGCTTGGATCGTGTTGGAGCACGTGCATGTACTCATCCACCCGTCCATATTCCTGAGTGATGTTTTGGAGTTCCTCTCTGGTTTTGAATGTGGTGGAGACTGGTCTTGTTTAATGTCTTTTCTTTCCTACTATTTCCTCTGGGATATTTAAGACAGATCTTGGTCTGTACTAATGTCACTGATGCTGGGGTGACACCACCTACCATGGCAGCCTTGTAGCAGAGCAGGGAGGAGTCTGTGGCCCTGGGGAATCACTATTTGACACTGTAAAATCAGCTGGTTGTGTTACCCACTTGCTCATTTAAGGCAGCTTGTGGGGTGTAAGCAGCTCCTGAAGGGAGGACAGACAGGGCCAGTGCACAAGTAGTTCTCACCTCTCAATTTAATGTTAATGCAACTTAATGTGCATGGGGTGATTTTTTACTTCCCTGATTTGCACTGGGCTCTCTGGTGTGGTTGAGGGCCAAGCAATTACTGGAGAATGTAATGGCAGGAGGCTGTAAGGAGGTGTGAAGCTGTCTCATTTTGACATCCTTCTCCACTGTGGATGCCAGTGAGAGTATTAAAGTAGCTGCTCCAAAATCCTAAAAGATTGTGAAAACTTGAGATTCCAGAGTTTTATCTGGCCATTTGGCTCAGTGCCAGACACTGGAGCGATTGAGGAGTGTAAGCAGAACTGACAAAGGAGCGCACGAATCCATTTCTGTACCCTGTGTCTGATCTGCTCGGAAGGATTAGGTGTTGGGTTATTTGGAGAGGATCAGTGAGCCTAACAGCAGAGAAGATAACAGCATGTGTGCTGGGCATGCCTTTGCCTTCAACACTGCACTCCTTGCTTTGGCAAGGACTGGATTCCTCTGCTGCCAACACGCCCCTTCCTTTCACCTTTGGATGGCTGGGTGGGGAGAGGGGAAGAAGTGCAGGATTCCATGGGAATGAACTCCTCCTGTCCTTTTCTCCCCATTACTGGGTAATAACACTAAGTAGAGGGTCTCAGCCTCTCGTGCTGTGCACCTCATGCTGCAAGGGTGTTCGGGTTCACTGTTAACCCTTCCACACTCCTCCCTGTACCTGGTGACATCCTGGTGCTGCCTCTGGCAGGGGCTGCACCAGGCCCCACCAGCCACTAGAGAATCTAAAAGACAAAAAGAAGAGCTGTTGAACAAAGAAGAATTTGGGTCACAAGCAGAGATGTGTAAGAAGTCTGTATCCTGGTTTCCTGAATTGTGGAAAAGGCCCTGGTGATTGAACAAACACACTTTGCCTTTGCTTCAGATTCCTTGACTGGAACACCCTTCCCCAAGCATTTGGCTTTAGAAAAAACAAACACACACTGCCCTCAAACAACCAGCAAAACCCTCCAAAACTAATGTAAAATCTAATCAACAGACTGGGTTTATGCCTTAGATTTCGTAAGCAGATGATGTTTCCTGGTTTTATTTCACTATGAGCCCTGCTGAGATTTATGGTACCTTTTGTTTCTTACCAGCTCATCCGTTGCTGGTTTCTGGGGAGCAGAGGGTCAACATGGCTAAAGCAAAAGTCAAGCAGAACTACGGGCAGCTGGAGAAGGAGTTCCAGAAACAGAAGGCAGAGATGAAATCAAACGACAGCTCGGCCAAGACGGATGTTCCCAATATCCGCATTAAAGAGGAGCCCGTGAGCCTGGAGGAGCCCATGGATACCTCAGCCCACAACGAGGGCCTGAACAACGGCCTGGTCAACGGCCTGCACCCGGCCCAGGGCTCCACGGACCCCGTGAACGGCCACCTGCCCGGGGGCTGCATCGACAGGGTCGCTCAGGAACTGAAGGCCTTTGTGTCGTCGACGTTTAAGAAACAATTTGTACTCACCCTGAGTGAGCTTAAACGGTTATTTAACCTCCACTTAGCCAGTCTGCCTCCAGGACATACCTTGTTCAGTGGCATTTCGGACAAAATGTTACAGGACATGGTGTTGGACACTGGCTGCAAACAGATTTTGGTGCCTGTAAGTACGGTTTTCCCTTGGTGTGCTTTGGGGAGGGGGTGTTGGGAGGGCAGTTAAACATCTGAGCTGTGAAATATTTGTGTCCTGTGCTGCTGGACCAGAAGGACAGATGTGCTTGGAGTGACTGTCCAATACTGGACGTGTTGAAACTGCTGGAATTCCGTCTGGAGTCCTGCTTCTGGCAGGCCCTGCACTCTGCTCTCTCCGCCCTGTTGTCCGTGGGGCTCTATTTCCACATCCAAGGTGCTGGGCCACGGCGATTTGCTGTCCCAGCTCACTCCTGTTAACGTGATCTAAGGCAGTCCCAGATTCCCAGCAGCTCTCCTGGAATTGCCCAAGCTCCTTCCCTCAGGGACAGGGACCCAGCTGGGAGTGGAAAGGTGACATTGACTGCTTGAGAGCAGCAGGGCACACCCAGCAGAGCCTCTGGGAAGCGACAAATCCCATGTGCAGCAGGTTTCCTTGGCCAGGCTGTTTCCTCCTAGGCTGTGCAGAGGTGTCTGTTTCTTTGTCTGTATGGAAATGACGTGTGTGATTGCGTGAGACAGAGCAGGGCTGTGAGACACGGGATTGCTTCGGAGAGGAAAGGGAATCTGGCATCATGGGAAAGAGCCTAAAAGGAAATTAATTTTGCAAGACATCTGGCACTGCTGATTGGGTTACAACCAGAAGGAGCTTGGGAGCAGCTGCCTTTGGGGAGAGAGGAGAAGGAACGTGTGAACTGCTCAAAAGAGCAGGAGGCAGGAGGGCTGGGAGAGCCTGGAGCACGGGAGCTGCTGGGGGGGGCAGCAGGAACGTGTTCAGTCGTGTGCAAAGTGCACGTTGTGGCACCTGGAAGCCAAGTAACAGCCTGGAAATGTCGCTAGGGAGAGCACCAGTTGTGGTGCTTTCTGCTTCCTCCCCTGGCAGTTTCCAAGTCCTGGGGTGGTGCTTGCCTGGAACTGTCTCGGTGCTGGCCAGGCTCTCCCCTGCACCTGGGGTAATGTGTGCCTCTGCCATGCTGATGGTAAACAGCCGAGGTCATTCCTGCTCTGTTACTTGGGACTGGGACTTGTTTGCTTTGGAAATTTGGGGATTTTGGAAATCCACACGAGGCGTGAAAGTGAGATGGTTTCTCTTTTCAAAAAGCAAAATAAAATCCTGCTGAAGAGAGGTGGCCAGGAACTTCCTTCTGTCTGGAAAACCCTGTCACAGGAGACCTGCAGAGGTGCAGAAGTGGTCCTTGGAATGTCTCTTGAGAAGACTGTTGCAGGTTTTAGTTCTGCTGACTCAGAATTTACTGCAACACCTGAACTCTTGTACAGGAGCCTGTGTGAGCCTGTACTGCTGTCAGCAATGTAAATCATTGCCCCCGAGCCTTCCCCTGATGCTCTGTGCAGGTGGCAAAGGAGCTGGGGCTGGGTTTACTCTTTGCATGGGCTCAGACACTTTGGACTTTCTTGATTGTTCCCTTGGACAATTTTGTCAGAACCCAACAACAAGGGCGCCTGAGCTCAGGGAAAGCCTGGGGGTTGTTTAGCATGGGATTTCATAGCTACTCATTAGTTTTCTGTAATTGAAAGTGCTTTGGTGATAAAAATCAATGATCTGAGGTAATTGAAATGATGTTCTGCGGGGGGTGAAGACACTCTTGGCTTGAGTGCTTCCCTATTATAGAAAACATGTGGCTGAAAATGGCAATTGAAACCTTACCAGGGGAATGCAGGATGTGTTACAGAGCTGACCAACAGCACCCGAGGTGTGAGATAAACACTGTTTGTGGGGAGCCAGAAGAGAGGCCAGTGCAGCTGCAGATGGGGCCATGGGGATGCCTGCAGGGTGCTGTGCTTGCTGTGCTTCGTAGCCTCATCAAGCAGGAGGGAAAAGCACAAGTCAGGAAAGAGCAAATCCTGGGCTGGTGCTGCCATGGGAGAGGGTGAGGAGAGGGGACAGACACGGAGGAGAGGAGAGGAGCCCTGGGCAGGCAGGACCTGGTGCCTGTGCCCGGAGCTGCGCAGGCTGAGCCGCTCTCCCACCCATTTCCTGCAGTCTGGGGGTGACTGGCTCCTGCCAGCTCCCTTCCCAAGGCCCACGGAGTGACAAGGTTCTGCCAAAACCTGAGGATATTTTTGAGGCCTCAGGAAATGATGTAACTGTTGTGGGCATCCTGCCCTGGCTGGGCTGGCAGGAGGGGAGTGCAGCCCTGCACTCACAGAGAGCCCTGCAGGCTGGTACCGCTGCCAGGCTCCCTGAGAGGTGAGATCAACAGTTTACCTTTAGGATTACTCCAGCTGATAAGTCTTTTTCTGGCACACTCAGCCCCTTCCATCTGGTTTAGCTATAACGTGAGGCCGCCTGGCAGTGGCTCTGCTCGAGTGAGACACGTCCCAGAGCCGAGGGCTCCTCCCTGAGAGGCTCCATTTGAACGTGGCAGCCCTGGGACCTGGGGCAGCAGTTCCTCTCCCAGGAGCCCCGCACTTGCTCCAGGGGCTTAGAGCAGGAAGGGGCACAGGACAAATATTTTTTAAAGGATTTTAGGGTAGCAGAGAGCTGTATCAAGGTGTGGCTGGAGAGATCAAGGTGACATAAACCAGCAAAGGGACAGCAGATGGCAAGGCAGTGAAGCTGTTTGGGCTGCGTGTGTCTCCAAGGAATCCCTGGTGGCATTTCCCACTCCCGTGGCCAGGCTGTGTGACAGCAGCAAGCGAGCAGGGAGCTGCTGGCACCAGTGCTTGCAGCAGTTTGCAAAGGCTGGAGGGAGGAGGAGACTCCGTGCGTTTTTCTTCCCAACTAAGTATTGTGTTTGTTTGGAAGCCGTTTCCTCACAGAATGGCTGGATAAACACAGCTGTGTTTCAGCCCTGTGGCTGAGGCAGGACGAGTTTGCACTCCAGGGCTGTGCTGACTCACTTTGTCGAGCCCAGCAGGTTGTGCCTGGGTGCTCCCAGTGCCCTGCACTTTGCCATTCCTGCTGCAGCTGTTTTGTGGAGGGAAGCTGGAGTATTTGATTTTATCTCTGCTGAAAACCTACAAGAGAGATTATTCCTCAAAAGCAAGTGTCCTTACGGGAGGAGAATTATGTCAGGTGCTGTGAGCCTAATCAACCTGAATCCTGGCTCTAAACCAAGTGTAAAACCTTCTTATATTCCAGCCATTTGGACTAACCTGAAAGTCAGAGCTGCTAATCCCACCAGGCAGCTCCCACTGGACAAAACCCTTCCCCTTTGCAATAAGATCAGAGGCAGAGCATGAAAGGAAATGCTGATCTCTTCACTCTGCGATGCACAAGTCTTTTGGCAGGTGTGAGGGAGGCTGGGAAGAAAGGTTTGGTTTGTACCAGCAGCCAGGATTGAAGGATGCTGGAACAATTGGGACTGGCTTGTTAGCTTTTCACAGATGATTGATTTAGGTCGTCTGGGCAGTTAGCAAGGAATAAATCGTTAATGACAGACAGGAAGAGACATGTCAGGAGTGAAGGCATATTCCAGCAGTGCTCATTAGTCACTGCTCCAAGGGGAAATGTTAAGGCAAGTGGATGGTATTTTAATTTTTTAGGAGGGGAGGCAGTTGTGCTCCTTCCTGTCTGCAGGGGTGTGAGGCTTCTGCCTCAGAAAAAATGAATGTGTTTCTCTGGCTTGGCACATGGGGAAAAAACAAAACACACAAAACCACTGTCACTTTTAAAGCCTGAAATGAGCAAGTATTTGGTTCGTTGTCTGTCACTGTTCAGCCTTCTGGAGTCCTGTAGTCTGCCCCAAAACAGAGATGGCAATACACCAGAAGCACCTGCTTGTCAGTAAGGCTGCCTTGGGATTAGTGAAGCAGATAACTACAGGATAGAGGCTGAACCTCTAAAACTTGCCACTGGAAAGGTAAAAACCTCCAGAAAGACCCTGCGATGCACTTTGGTTGTGATTCAGTAATGGGTGTCCTGGGATACAGTATCATAGAGTCATTAAGCAGAACTCATTAAATAGCTGGTTATTTTTAACAGCCTCTTGTTCTCAGTTTCCTCCACAGACTGCTGCCTCACCAGATGAACTAAAGGTCTATGCACTTTGGGAAGCTGGTGACACTTATGATCAGGTAAAGATAAAATAAGTGATATTCCCCACTGTTTACTGAGCATTTGGCATTGTTTGCATCCATGTTTCTGGAACTGGTACAGCAGGGAGTTTTTCTCTCTTGGTGTTTTCAACACCAACCTGCTTCCAGCTGAAAGGAAGCTCTTAGCTCATTAGATGTTGGTAATCATGTCAGTAACCAGCTCAGTGGCTATTCCTGAACCCGTGAGAAGAAAGGATTCTCCAGTGCAGGCCTCAGACCAGGATCCAGTCCGAGGTTTCTCTGCCTTTATGATGGTAATGCAACATTAACCAGAGATTAACGGCCTGTCTGTTGTATCTGTTTATACTTAGAGTAGGAAATGATTGCAGCATATGTGAGCATCTCCTGAGTTCTAACTGCTGTCAGAGTAAACGAGGTGAAAGGGAAGGTGCCTGATGACCTGTGGATGGGCAGCGCAATTCCCAGCTCCGTGAAATAAATACACTTTCATAGGAAAGAGGCAAGCACTAGCCAACCTCTTGTCTGGAGTGATGTCAACTCCCATGGAAGCATTTGAGAGGAATACATTGCAAGCCCTTCTTCAGTGTGTTTTTGTGCCTTTGGGGGTGCCCTAGGTCACAGGACAGGTGCAGGTGTGGCCACAGGGTATGGAGGGACCCCTGTGGAGCCCTTGGAGGATAAGGCACTGCTGGAGAGTAGGAATATATGGGATGGTGTCAGGATTATGAAGCCAGAGTCCTCTAATGTAGTTCAGAGAATGTTTTGTACAGACTAAGGCACGTGCAGTTTTGAGAGAAGGGCAGGAATACTTGTTCTCTGTGTACTTAGGATACATTTTCTTTTAAAGCATCGCCAAGTTTTGCTTGAAATCTTTTCGAAAAACTACCGAGTGCGCAGGAACGTCATCCAGAACCAGCTGAGTCAGGAGTGTGGAGAGGATCTAAACAAGCAGGAGGTGGATAGAGTGTTAAAGGTAAGCTTCTGTTCACTTTGGGTTTGATCCAATTAATACATGAGTTTTAATGCTTGATTTGAACAAAGGATTATATTTTACCTTGAACTGACAAATGATAAGGGTGCTAGAACAGTTCTTGTTGGAATATGGACAAAGCCTGTGTTTCAGCTTGTTTTCTAAAAAATGCACTTGCCTCATTTTATATTCTTTCCCTCCAAGGAGCAATGGCTCACACATTATTTTGTATTATTGCAACAAATCTCTCTGTCAGCTTGGAGCAGCAGAGAATAGAGTGTAGTAAATGTGATACTTGAGTTATTTTTAAATAATGCAGAATTAAACATTTAGGAGGTGGGAGGGCTCTGCCCAGTGCTCTGAGTTGCCAGCTGAGTGCTGCTGGTTAATGCTGAAGAGCAGGAGTGCCACATGCTCAGAAGGAAATGCATTTCATTCTCTAGCAGGATGTGCAGCTTTGTACAGAGCAAAACCCTGGCCAAACCCAGCAGGCAGAGTAGTAGTTAACACATCTCATTGTGAATGTTTATTTGAATCCTTTCATCCCTCTTTGAAGATGCACCATTTACTTGCTCAAGAAATTTAAGGTATAAAGTACAGACCACACAGGCCATGACTTTAAAAGAGATGCAGGATGGCCAAGCAGAAAGTTGCCAACTAATGTAATACTTTAATCATTGTGGCTGGGCCTTTGCTCACTGTCACCCACTTCAATAAGACAAGTGCTTAAGTACTTTATTACGTTGTGATCTACAAATGAATAATAGCATCTTTGAAGAGCTACAGATCTGTTGCTGTGATAATAAGCAAACTGGTCTTGCTTGAAAGAACCCGGGTGTCTTAGCAGTAAAATAAGCTCAGACATTTCTGCCTGCTAGACAGTATTTCCTGTGGCTCGCTGTGCTGGGGATTTGTCAGCGACTACATGAGCTCAAGTATCAGCTCTCCTGGAACATCTAGACAATGTACTGGCATTAGTTTTTCATGATGCTGTTGCTGTTTAACAGATAACCTATTTCTAGAAAAAAAACCTGCCCCTAAGTCATCAGGCCCTGTTTTTATGTAAGTCACTAAGTCAGTGGGTGACCAGCCTTGTGTTGTGGCAGGCTGAATGTATTGCCTTGAATACATCTGTCACAGGAGTATGGGAAATTACCTTTGTTTCTGAAATGAAATTTAGAAGTATGATTTGATGAAATGGGAAGATTCTCTGGCTTCTTTAAGCCACAAGAGATTGGATTCCTCTTCGAGTGAAATTGGATTTGTTGACTCTTTTTTCCCCACCTGCCTGTGCTCATTTTTATACACAGAGGAACAGACTGACAGGGTTTGTATTTTTGCATCTGCAGATCAAGTCTGCCAACCCTCTTTCTAACCTCTGAGGGTTTTTTTGTGATGGACGAGCCCCAAGACTTCAGAAACAAAGATACATTTAAGCTCCACAGCCTCAGTTCCGCAGCAGTCCTTGAGCCTGTGCTGAATTACCTGAGAGGGAGGTTGGAGCAAAAGAAAGGGAAGGCGTTAGCCCAGAACTGCAGAGACTTCGTGCTCACCTAATAGAAACAAGGAAATGAGCCCCAAGACAAGCCAGTCCCTGCGCGCCTTTGCTGAGGTGCTCTCCTGCCCTAAGCGTAGCACAGCTGGTCACAGCAGGGTTCTGAGGTACTTCATTACCATAGAACGGGTTTCTTAAAAGGCTTCAGATCCAGTGACTGCCCTCACTCCCCTGCTCTGTCCTGCTGCTCCTCTCAGCCTCTTCCCCTGAGCTTCAGCCCGTTTACCCCTCCACTGCCCTGCTCCTCAGCCCTCACACACCCTTCCCTCCCTCAGCTGGCTTCTGCACGAGCCCCAGGTTCTCCCCCAGGAGCCACCGCTGTTCCTCACTGCGTTGGCATCACTTGTCCCTTTGTGGCTCTCACCCTTCCCTGCCGTGTGTCCCCTCCACTGAAGCCATCTGTCCTTCAGGGTGGGGGTACCCCGTGCTCTGGGTTCGTGCTCTCTCCTGTGCACTGGAGAGGGGCTTCTGTTACTGATCATGTTTATTGTCCCAGAGCCAGCCAGTTGTTCCCAAGATTTTATGGACTTTAGAATGATAGAATCTTCACGGTTGGAAGAGACCTCTGAGATCACAAGTCCAAGCCCTCAATGCAGCACCACCACTGTAACCACTAAACATCACCCAGCACCAGATCCAGGCACCTCTTAAACGCCTCCAGGGATGGTGCCTCCACCACACCCCTGGGCAGCCCCTTCCAGTGCCTGAGCAGCCTAACAGAGCCTCTCCCTGTCTCCCCAGGACTGCTGCGTGAGCTACGGTGGAATGTGGTATCTTAAGGGGACGGTGCAGTCCTGACAGCGGTGGCAGCGGTGTCAGGGGATCTCCGGGACGCAAGAGGAACCTGCAGCGGGTGGCACAGCCGGAGCAATGCCGAGGCCTCGGCAGCCGGGGCAGGATCCGAGCTGCTCTGGGGCACGTGGGCATTGCGGGCAGCCACTGACATCCCAGCACTCAGAGTTTGCATGGCCTCCGAGGCGCAGGAGCCGCCGGGAAGGCACCGTGGGACCCTGTCTGCAGCTTGATTAATCTGGGATTTCTAATGTATTGCGATTCTCCTTCTGTTTCGTTATGAAAAAATAAAACCATATAGTGACACAGTCATGATGGAAAATCACGGTCTAAAACTTTATTTTGTAAGTAATGCCAATAAATTAAAATTGTTTACAAACATCCCAGTTTTTGTTAAATCCCTGGATGCTCATACTTTAGTCTGAGCATTGTCATAGCCCTTGCAGCCCTCTGCATAGAGAGCAGGTAGTCGTGTTCATGGGAATGTCAGGCCTGGGAGGGGGGAACAAAATCACTGTCTGTGAACTCTGTACTACATAGCAATTGTTCTCACCTGTTGTCTGTGAAATGAGTTACTTGGAAAAGTATCTACATCTGAAACATGGGGAACAACTACTGGATTTCTTCTGGTATGGGGTTGGTTTGAGGGACTTTGTGCATTACTGTATGTGATAGGGCGAGGTAAGTAACCGAGGGCACCCTCTGGAAGGCATCCAGCTGTAGTTACCACACGGCAACCATGTAAAACCTCTATTTTGTGTAATTTTTAAATAAAATTTTATCTCAAAGGTTAATTCTACCCCACTTTGTATTTGTCCAAGAAAGAGAAGCTGCACCCGCTCCTTTTACATCCTGAAGGCCTGGGGAGGAAGGACAGAGGTGGAGAGCAAAGTGCAGTGCAGTCCCCAAGCTCCCCGGGGCTGTGCAGCAGCAGGGGCAGGGACCCAGCCCTGGTGGCTCATCCTGAACTGACGGTACCTGCAGTACCCGGAGTATCTGCTGTGGGCACTGCACAGCACGGGCACTGCTGCTCCTGCTCTCTGCTCTCGCTTCCATCACATGAGAAGCTCAAGGGGATTCTATTGGTTTCATCTACTTACGCTCAGAAAAGGCTGAGTTGAGTTGTTGACTAAAATAAGCAGATTAAGGTAGTTAATCCAGGTAAGATTGGCTAAGAATGTTGTTACCATACTTGGGGCATTTTGCATTTTGGTGGAAAACGGCTATTTTCAAACTGCTAAGACTCTACCTTATTTAATAGGCTAGTGTAGTTTATTAACTACATCAATAAACTGGGATGTGTTTTATGTTCAGGCAGCCCTGGCTGGCACTGACCCACTGGCTGTGGCTGGAAAGCTCTCTGGGAAAGCCACGCTCCAGGAGAAGCTCTAAGAAGAGCCCAGCCTGGAGGGGTTTATTGCACAGCCTGCACAGGTAAGTGCTGCAGGACAGCCAGAGCTCAGCAGTGGCACAGGTACCCAAGGGGGAGGTACAGTACAGAAGAATCAGGAAGTTCTGAGGAAATACTTTTGGTATTTTTAAAAGCACAGAAATTCTAAGTGCTCTGAATTAGCCAAAAGTAATAAACCACTGAAGATCACCTATTTAACCAAAAATTTGGAACTGCTTTTACATGTCCTCTGCCCAGCAGGTGTGGATTGCCCCTGAAGTGGTAAGGAATACTGGTAGTGAACCACTTTGTGCCTTTCTCAGGTTCCTGCTTTTCCCCCCACTCGCCTCTTTTTTGAACAGCGCTGAAATAAACCACAACAATGAGGAAAAACTACTTACTTTCATCTGAATTTCTGTCCTAGACAGGCCTGTTCTTTTCCATGTAGCATAACTTTTCTAAAGTACAAATTTCATGGGAACTCCATCTGAGCTCTGTAGGAAAGATGGCAGGACTAGATAATGCAGGTGTCATCTGCACCAAGTACAGTTTCCTGATTGGCACAGATGGATATAATTACTACTTACACATGCAGCTTGACTGGATTATTTATTTGCTTAGAAAAATATTCAGAAGATTCAGATTCCCATTTTTAAATAATTTTCAGACTGTAATACATGTTTTAGAGAAACTCCCACAACATGAAGTCTTAATACTGCACCTGAAGGACGAGCTGAACAGAGAACAGCATAAGGCAGCAGAGCTGCAGCAGCAGCAGCTGGACTAAAGCTGAGAAACTGTCAACATTCCAGGTCAAGGGTTTGGTACCTCGCAACTCAGCAGGAAGCTGCTTCCCAAGAACTGCTGGCCACATTAAGCTATGAGACCCTTTACAAGGAGAAGGATGTCACCTTTTCATTGTGCCTTTTTTCTCCCTCCTCATCTCTTTTCTTCACAGCTTGAAGCTGTTCTAAAGAACAACCATCTCCATGTTCTTTGTTTTTCAGAAATTAAGTACATATGAATTACTATTACGAAGTGGAAAAGAAGAGGAAAAACAAGAGTGTGGTCCCCTGTTTTCAGTAGGGTATGTGCTGGCAGTGTTGTGTCCACCCTCCCACCCCCCAGGCAGCATGGAATAGGTCCAGAGAGGCTGACACTGGAAGCAACAGAAAAAACAATATAAGGTTTTACCTGGCCTGTCTCCTCAAGCACTTGGAGTTTGTGGTATGTAACATTAAAACCTACTCCACTCTGTCAATGCTACTTCTAAAGTTAAATAGCTAAATAACAACTCTCTAACTTACCAAATACACATAAAAATGTACTTTGCAGACATTCCACCAGAGAACAGTAGGTCCCAAATAACACATAGAGTCAATTCACAGTATCTTGCCTTAAGACAAAGTGCTCTACAAAGGAAACTGTATCTAAAAAGCCACACAAACTTTACATCAAATCCTTTCTTAGTAGGAAGACATTTATACTAATCTGTGGGACAGCTGAGTGATTGTGAAAACGTGGCATTGGCTTAAAGCAAGCACAGCTTCCCACCACCCTGCCAAAGCAAGCTTAGCTGGACGGCTCCCTCCTTCTGGAGCTGAGGAGACCCTGCCCCTGAGACTGGTCAGGGCTTTGCTTTTGTTTATTTTCTACATCAGTGTAGTCACAGAGCTAGATCATCCCTGTGAACCAAAGGAAAGCTTCAGTCTGGTTCTTGTGAGAGATTCAGAGTTCTTAGCTCTGTTTTTTCTGAAGTGGAATAAGGAAACAAGTGTCAGTCACTGCTCTGGCCAGAGATGAAGTGTAATATGAAGTAGGAGTGTAGCATTAAGCTATGCTGTTTGTTTGCTTTACAACCACTAGTTTGTGTGACAGTGCTAAACATTAAATCTACTGCTACGTAGAACAGGGAATCTAGCTGATAACTAACTAGCTTGTTAACTACAGGGCTACCAGCCAATCCAAAACATTCATTTTGAGTGCTTAAGAAATCCATCCGTTTAAGGGGTCTTCTGACATTCATATGAAGCGTGTTCCTGACTAACAGGTAAGGTTATGGCTGAGAGGAGAGAGTCTTGTACTTTGCTCTGTGTTCATCTATTTCTTCCTTTGTTTTTCTGATACAGCTAAAAATCTCCTTGAAGAGTGCTTTATATTCAGGGAGAGCATTCGTGGAAGAGTCACTTAGCTCAGCAACTGTGAATTCTTGATTGCTATCTGAAAGATCATACTGGGTGTTTCCCACATTTAGGTCTTTGGAATACTGCTTCAGTGTTTGTACAGCCTTGTGTTTCAAAGAGCCTTCATCCATTTGACACTTCTTCAAAAGTTCCTCATACTTCACTTTCAGAGCATTGTACTGAGCATCAACTTCATTGAGTACAGAGATTCCTCGCTGCTTCACGGCTTCAGCTCTCCTAATACACGTTTCTTCATGGCCCCTGAGAATGTCTGCCCCGGCAGCACTGCTCAGGAGGCTTTCGCTGCTGCTCCGTTTCAGTGCCTTCTTCTCAAGCTCCGATACTGTCAGAAGTCCATCATCTGCCAGGCTCTGACCGAGCTCCCTGTCTAGAGATTCCCTGAATGAAATGAAAAAGGATTCTGGCACCAATTTCTCTGCATTCTGGACTGTGTTTTCAGACTGAAGTATCTGTCGCATTTCAGCTACTTCTGCTTCCAGCTCCTCTGCACGAGCCCGATACAAGTCTGTATCAACCAGCCTCCGCTCCAGGTCACAGTTTTCTTTCACCATAAGACTGTATTCCTCTTCCATGGTTACCCTCTTCTCTTTCTCTAGGTTCAGCTGGGCTTGCAGAACTGTCACTGCCTTCTTTAACTTCTCATTTTCTTCTTCTAGAGGACTTAGCTGACTATCCATTGAAGTAATCTTTTCTGCAAACACATGATCATAAACAAAATACCTGCAGAAACAAAATAAGGATTATCAAACATAGGAAGTAAAGCTGACCACACTTAAAGTTTTCCTGTCCTGGGTAACTAATGACATACTTAAACTGTGTGCTAACACACTTCAGAGCACTCAAGGGGCCACTGCACTAACCAATCAGTCGATTTAGTAATCAGAACAGTTTGTAAGGACTTACGTGCCATTGAACCAAGCTCAGAGCTTAGGCAGAATGACAGCTCGTTAACAGTTTCAAGTTACAGACAAGCTGATTGAATAATGTAAGTTTAAATTATAATTTAATTTTAAATACACATTGCCTCCCTGTACCATACAGTACTTTCTGACACTGGTTTTTTCTACAGCACTGCACTCTTGTTTGTAACTCTTGTCACTATTGATGTTAGGAACAAGCTTCATAATTAACAAAGCAATACTGTAGGCTGGTATTTTCACAAGCCTTTGGCAGCTTGAAGGATCCACTTATCTTTTGAATTGTCAAGAAATAACTTTTTGGATGTACGATTTGCTCTGGAGTACTACCTCCACGTAGTGCTGAAGCCCAGACACAAGAGCCTGTTCTGTCTGTGAAGGTGCTTCCCTTACAACATTGCCCTCTAGGCTTGCAGTCAGTCTGAGCTTTTACCACATGATTGTCCCGATGGCCCCACTGATGCAGTTCAGCTGGGTCAAACGGCTCTACATTTAAAAGGCAACCCAGTGCTCCAGGCACCATTTTCCCAGCTTTTAGTATCATTTTAACCAGCTTAAGTTCAGGTAAGCTAAGGAAATATCCACAGACATTCAAGGAAAGGGTAAGTTACAGAAAACGTTTTGCATTGACTAAGTTTGTTTTTCTGATTATCTGTGTGTTTGCTTTTATCTGACTGAAAACGCTGGGGTGCAAACTGCTGTAAGCTTTCTAGGCTACCAATTAATATGGCTGGCTCTGGGGGAGAAAATGGAGCACCAATACTGGTGTGGTCTAGAAGCAGGCCAGAAGTCATGGCAGCACCACACAGTGCAGATACTTTGCTAGTTGTGAACATCAGATAATTTTTCTTCCAGTTTGTCTGGTATCTGTGCTTGTGTCTTAGTTTTTAAAGCTTTGCTTAAAATAATTTCAGTGTTCTTTACTATGTAAGGTAAAAAGTCTTACTGGCGGAGGTCATACAGCTCCTTCAAACACGAGAAACTGTGCATTGATCTTGGCTGCTCAGATCTCTCCTGGCTCATCCGGCCTCGTCCAGGCTTTTTCAGTTCTTCCACTTGGCATTGCAGGTCATCTATGTGTGTTTGTAGACTTTCAATAGTCTCTGTCAAGCTAAAAAGTGAGAAGAGCTTTAAATAAAACTGACCTTTCAATTTACCAGTATTGTACAACACCACCAGACAGAGACAGCCACCCGATAACTACGCAAATACACCTGGACTGCTCTCAGTGATATTATCAGCTGCGGGGAGGGAATCTGTAGAAGTTTGTTACCTTAATATCTTTTGTTGTGAAGCTCTACTCTCTGCAACCAGTTTTTGATTAGTGTCTTCCAGTTCTCTTGCTGTCACATCCAGCTGTTCATAGACTTTTGCGTGCTGGTCATTCATCTGCCGCAAGAGCTCCACTTGCTTTGTGAGGTACTGCAAGACAGTTCTGCTGTTACTGGTTTACACTTGAAAACACAAGCCACGACTCCTATTTTACATTTTTATTCAAGTTCAGAGAAATTTTTGAGTTTACAAATGTAAATTCCCGTGTTTGCTTTGGTAAGCAGAAGAGGCACTATCAGTAACTCACAAGGCAGCTTGCCTTTGTCGTGGAGGTCACCCCAGGCTGAACCAGCAGCCTGTTACCTGGAGGAGCTGGGTCTGATGGTGCCAGCTGTCCTTATCTGTGCCCACGCCCTCTGATGGGGCTGTGCTGCAGTCAGCACTGATAGAGCCTTCAGACTCCAACACAGCCCCCAACTGTCCGCTGTGGCCTAAAGGTTGCAGTCGGCTCCAGCAGAAATTTCTTAACTGTGTTGACCCAACAACTTTTTCAGCATTAAAACTGAAATATTGAGTAGCACTATCCATAATTAAATTTATTTTCAATAAAATTTCATTAAATTTTATTTTTCAACTGACCTAAGTTCTTCCAGTCTGAAGCACTAGGTTCAGCACAGCAGAATTTAGGTTGTGGTCACACTTAAGACAGTATGTGGGCTAGTATGTGTAAGGAAGTATAATCAAGTTATTGAATTCAAATCTTCAATTACTCACAGGGAACTATTCCTGTTACTGTAATCCCAAACAAAGGTCTCCTGGCCTTTTAAAAAAATAAAGCCTCACATGAAGTATTTTCAATTTAATCCTCTTGGGTTTTACAATTAACTACACAGACTGTTTAGTTTCCTGAATAACGTCAGAAATCTTGGAATTCTTAGTCTAAGCAGTTCACAGTTACCTAAAGCTCTTGAAAATAAGTATCTTATATTCTCTCACCCAGGACATGAGCATTTACATGAGACAGTTTTTTTTCTGTTTGAGTCTAACCCCCTAAATCTGAAATATTTTGTTCTTACATAGAATTTGTATTTTGCAATATATTCTGTATTGCTGCATGTTACTTTCTTAAAAGTAAGCTTCAAGTAGGAACACCCAGCAAACTCCTAGTCAGAATTACTTCTCTTTACACAGGCCTGTTACATACTCAAAACTTCTAATATTCTACTTAACCTTTTACCTCATTAAAAGATTGGTGGGTTTACATTTTAGGCAATTTAAGAACAGATAATAAGTTTATCTAGGACTAGTAACTGTTCCATACAGACTTCTAGAAGATCAACATGATAGCTGTTGGCTAGATCCTTTTGTAGCCTGTGCACACATGACAGAGGATTTACACAAAAATAGAACATAGATTAGCAGTAGAATCTCAATGTGACCCATTTCAGATTAACTTTCCCTATTGGTTATAGCTGAAGGAAGGAGCTGGAGATCCTCAGACTTTCCTCAGCAATACGAGTGTGGCTAAGCACAGGAGCCAAGGCTTTGGTGCCTGAAGAGATGTTGCCACTTATTACACTGGGCTTCTGCAGAAGTTTGAGATGAATGGAAGGGGTGAAGCACCACTTCCTCCACCTTCCATCTCCAGTATCTTCAGGGCTGGAGTCCAGTTGTCCTGGTATAACCAGACCACCAAAAGATGACATAATAAATACTTTAGAAGTTCACATTTAATCCACGTCCCCTACAACTGAGCACCTAACATGAAGCAGCACCTTGCATTCTAGCACATGAAAACTGGATAGTGTCAGGATTTCCAATGTCTGAGTGCTGAGAACAGATTCAGGCAGGAATAAAGTTGCTGTTTCCACCTAGCCTTTATTACATCTGCAGTGATTAGTTAGTGGCACACGTGTCAGCACAAAGGTCAGATATAATGAGCCAAAGCTGTAAAATGCTTAATATGTTAGTATTTAATATACGAGATGTAATCTTAAGCCATAGCCTTTGACCCTTCTCTTTCAGTGCAGGCAAGGCAGTGCCATATCTCAGAATGATTTCTCAGCCAGTTTCTAGACTTTGCTACCCATAAGATCCAAATTAATAGGAAAAAGGCCCCAAAAATTTACATGGATACTGCACTGTAAAAGCTAGTACAAAAATTCATCAGAGTAGCTACAGGAACAGCTGAAAGATCACATGTAGGTTACAGAGACAAGCACTTGAAAATTGGGAAAAAATCAAGCATAGAGACTGAATATGCCATTTGCACGTGTATCCTATGCAACAGGGTATCGTGTGATCCCACAAGAGACAGAAATGCTGGTATGAAAATAATAGACTGAACTGCTTTACCAGCTAAGTACTACACCTTGCATATGTGAATTTTATTCCCATTTGTTTCAGTGAATTCCTGTAACAATTCCTCATGCCAGTAAGCTAATATATTTAGTTCCTCCACTGGAGGGTTTCTCTGGGTTCATTTTCCCTTTTCTGCCTGAAATCCAGATGCAAGAGAAACTTCTTTGGAGGAAGAAAAAATTTTTGTTGCTATTACACTTTTAAATGGCACTGGGGAAAGACAAAAGATTGAGACAGGAGACAGAACTGAGAAGAGAGCGTGTTGTGACAGCAGATACACATACAGCCTTTGGCTCAACAAGGCAGGCAAATAAAAGCTGCAGGCACTACTTATATGTAAGAAGCATCACAAAAACTGTTCTCTCACTCTCCCCCTCTCCTTTTGGAGGGAGCTAATAGACAATCCAACACACATCTCCTACCCTCCTTGGGGGAGAGGAGGAAAGAGACTGAAGAGGTATCAGATAAAGCCTCCACAAAGTAGTATTGCCCAAGCCTTGGTAGAGCAAGACATTGAGGGAAAAAATTAATCTGTTGTGTCTGAGGTTGTCTGACCACACGAGTCCTTGACCCTGCAACACACCAACTATAGATCACTGCTGGAAGGACATTCATGACACTTCCTGGAGCTGAAGCTCTCTTATGTAGTCAATAAACACTGACCCACCAGAACAGCTTAAGCAAATAAACTGGCTTAAACCAATAGGATATTGCATTCTTAACAGCACTAGACTATTTCTGTAAATCAATGTAGCTTATCATATTTCTAGATAATGTTAAAATACAGCTGCTTATTAAGCAGCTACAGTCCATGAGCCAGGTTAGTTGCCTATCACAAAGTTCTGGTGTGTTATTTCAAAAGGTGTGTTGTAACTCTGCTGAACACTTTCTTACACATGGTTGTTCATACAAGTGTTGAACCTTGTCTACAGTATTTGTATAGCACCTTCGAAGTGTTTGTCCTCTCTACATCTTAAGAATTGATCTTTTTATAAAAACTATTCATGGCAATGAGTTGTCTTCAGTCTCTGCATAAGTAAATACATCTTTTAACGCTGTGGCACTAATATAAATATCAGCCATTCCATCCCAGAATGAATAGGATAACATTTAGCACGTAACAGAAGAAAGCCAATATATGAGGTACAAAACAAAAGTAACTTCTAAGAAAACGCCCACAAATCAAACCTGCACTCAGAAATTGTTCATCCCTTACTAAAAATGCTGCATTTGTGTTTACTTCTTTAAAGACACCTATATATCACTAAATATTAAGCTTAGGATTCTTTCAGTTACCTGTTGCCACTACAATAGTGAGCGTTTTCAGTCTGAAGTTGCAGCTGTACAAAATGCACATCTCTAAGTGCAGAAGTACTGCTAGCACAAAGGAACTCAGATTTTGTAAAAATCTGGTATATACCAGTCACAGCCTGTTCCCTGTGATTCACCCCAGAACCAAACTGAAATGCTGACTACGTTTTCAATATGTTGTCAGTCAGCAAAGTCCTGAATATTTAATAATTTAATTATTAGAGACCATGCATTGCCCTCTAATAGCTGAAAAAATCTCATTATGCTGATAAATGCTAGGTCTGCAAGAACACAGGCAATATTAAAAAAAAAAAAAAGAAACTGCCAAAAATAGCCAGGTTTTTCCACTCTCTTACCTAAAGATAAGTGGTTTTGAAAGGATAGTTATGTTTTTGGGTTTTTTCCCCTGGAAACTATGGGACAATATATCCACTATGTCCTATATTTAGATACTACTTCAGTGGGATTTTTTTTCTGGTTTTTGTTGTTTGTTTGTTGGCTTTTTTTGTCCTTGCAGGGTTTCTTTTACATCGAAATAGACTTTAGCTCCCTTTATCACGGCCCAGTTTACTGGTAGTATATATCTTCAGATTTTACTTAAATCTCACTCCTACACTTATCAGCATTTAAATTTCAGTGAGAATTCATTAAAATTCTCATGTAACATTTTAAATTATTAATGTATTTATCATCATATAATTTAATGTCATTTTACCTGGCAAGACCAGCAAAGTTTAACAATAAAAATAACTGAAGTATCTTTTCTGTACAAAACTGAAAAATACCAGTCATTTGTCATTAAACAAACCAAACCAAACATGACATTTAGTGGCACAAAGCTTCTGGTGATCAGAGAAACAGTTCAAAGTATGATCTACCTATACTGGTTCTCCAATTCTCAAAATAGCAGAAGTGGTGAAAGATTGTTCAGTATTTTCCACCAGATCTCAAGGAATTGAGATCTTAATTTATACACTGTATGTTGCAGGTCTAGATGCTTTCACACGGGGATCCTTTAGATATTTTACCTCGATCTCCTGCAATTGCTCTTGATTTGTTGCATACATTTGCTGTAAGGATTCTTCTAGTTCAGTGTTACGGTCCAGTAGTGTCTTCCCAAGCTCAGCAGCAAGGTGAAGATCTAAACAAAGAAATCATGTTTGCATGTGAGAGAAACAATAATGTAATCTAATTTGAAAGCATGTTATCAAATACTTGAGGTATTTTCTTATTGCTGTTCTAACTGCTCCAAGTTATCTCCAGCACCCAAAATGGAAGTTAGCTTACACTAAAGTAGAGCATTCATCTACCATCTCTGTGCAAGTCTAAGCCAGCCCTGAGACCCAGAGACACTCTTATGTCACGAAGCTTCCTCAGTTCCTCCGCAAGCCCTTCAGACACACCCAGACATGTTCACCTCCCACGCTGTGCCCAGTCTGCACCAGCTCTGCCCAAGGTCTCTTGGGATTCTCCATCTTTACAGCACTCAGAAGAATAAGCAGAGCAGACCCTGTAAATGTTCATCAGTCTAGATCCAGGCCAAAGCTTATGAGCTCTTTATTTACTTGACTGTTCCTACCCATTACCCCTTCACAGAGTTCAGGTCACTCAGGATCAAAGTGCTAAATGAAAGTTTCAGATGCTTTTTATGGTGAAACAATAATATCAAAAGACATAAAACTGATGGAGACTTGCAGCTATTCTGCTTTTCAAGCTCATAAACCCATAAACCCAGGTGACAAGAATTGTTTCATGTGCTCCAAAACATCACTTTAAATGTCATTTGTTCTCAGGCACTTAATCTCAATTTCACTTCAGTCATTTTCAATCACCTCCAGGGTGCAGTGACTGTAGTTGTTGCAAATTAAGAAATAAGTCATCTGAACACTCAGCTCCTTTCTAGAGGGAAGGTTGATATTTGCTCAACAGCATCAGAAGTGCTAGATATTCTATATTATTATGTTTAAAGACAAGTGTAATTTAAAAGCTAGCAAATTGTGACAAAGTAATAAATCTTGGTATTAATGCTAAAATTGTAATTACTCTGTGCAAGGTACTACATGTCAAGGATCAAACAGATTTCTAGAAATCTCTAATTTTCCACCTCCTTCCCTTCATATGACCCATGACCTGCATGCATGCAATACAACCTAGTTGGTTCTCACATAGAACTTGTATCATTAATGGGAAAGAGACAGAAGAAAAGCCAAGAAAAACTTTGAGTCACATCAAGAAGCCTTAAATTAATAAACAGGAGATGTGTATTGCATCATCAGTAGTTACAGCCAGAGAAGAGAACACATTAATTCCATTTTCGTTTGATTGCAGTGTCCTTTTTTTAACATGTTATCCTACCTCTTCCCTGCCCCCTCTCATTTATCTTATCAGCTAGGAACTGTAATACATACAATACTGTTCCAAGATTGTTTTGTGCTAACCTCCAGTTTGGCAGCCTGTCCAAAATGATTACTCCATCTCTATACATAAGCCAAAGATCTTATTCAGCCCAAATTCAGACTTACAAGGACAAGTCAGTACAAACATTTGTCTATAAAGTTGTAGATGTCCAATTCTGGCAAAACAACAGCTGTGCTAGTCTTTACACATTCTTTGCAGCCACAATGCATTGTTTCCTACCTTAAGGTCAGATTCTTAGCATTAATGCCATAAAAATTATTTAAAAGAAATCCCACTGCATGGGAGTTCTTCAGTTTCAAAAGATGTACAATTAGAAGGCACAAGGCATATTGGTCTGTACTTAAGAGTTTATCCTCACATCGCTTTTTCACCGTAGCACCACTCATTAGGAAGCATCCTATGCTAGAGCTGGATTTAAAGTATTTGGATAATGAAACCTTAAGGCATCCTGCTTAAATTTTTCCCGTTTGGTAAACAGATAGCACATTGTTTACCCATGGACAGAGTAACTCCCAGTCAAACACCAAGCTGTTTGTTCTATCTCATTACAGAATACTGTAGTCTTCAAATTCAGTGAATTCATTATCCTATAGAAAATGGAGTCCTGCTTCACAAGTTCTTGCACTGCACAGATCTTTACTAGGAGCCACAATCTTTAAAACAATACTGGCATCATTCAAGGCAAAGACTAAATAGTCTATTCTTTTATTTTAATAGAGTAGAATAAGAGCTTTAGAGAGGATTTAGGATTATGTTAAAGACATAATGCATAATGGAATTACTATCATTTCCCTTCCCAAAGTGAAAGTTTGTTTTCATGTTTAAGTACATTTAGGAGTTTATAGTTTCATTCTTAAATGCCCCCTCATCTACTAAATCAACTAGCACATACCACACAGTACTTGGAACACAAGGTGAATAATAGAATTCATGTCATACTTCACACTCATTCTGTTTGTTAGACTGGTGGAAGCACAAATGGGTTACTATGGGAGAAACACTTTTATAATTAAGACAATTTGTTTCCGAGGGGGTGAATAAAAGTGGGAGTGCTCAGGAACATACAATAAAACCTTAACTCTAGAGAAAGCAAGTACTGAAATCATTTCACCTCTTCTAAAATTCGAACTTTTTTTACATCCATTTTTCTACATTATCAAGTACCTGGAAGCCCTATTAAGAGCAAATTTTACAAGTGAGGTGTGCCATGTACATTTTCCAGATACAAAATGGAAAGTATTCATTTACATTTCTCTGGAGAGAGTCATGGTAGTAACACCAGAAGCAAAACTGCATTTTCTGTTGTAAATTTATGGAAAGCAACAGCTAAATTCTGACAGACATGCATTTTTCCTTTTCACCATAAAGATGGAAGCAGAGAGGTTTTTAATAATGCAAAATGCGTCTGTGCAGATCTAAAGATCTTCGTTTTCGTAAATCTGATTAGTTGTACTGGTGTTTACCAGCTCCATCAGAAATCTCCAAAACAAGACTTCAAGGATGTCTTCTGTGATGCTGAGCAGCCCTCACTTCCCAGTGTCTTACAATCTCTTCTGACTGCATTACCACCATTGAAAAAAAGATAGTACCAAAATCCTTTTCTTCTACTTTTTCATAAACCACCTGACAAAATTATTCAGAAAATTTCAATATAAAATTAAGCCTGTTCTTTTAAACAGCAAAAGGCATCAATTGTGCAAGATGTATAAGCCTAGCTGAAGTTTACTTCACTGTAAAATTAAACCTTTATTTTTTTACTTAGTTTCCTATTTCCTATTCTGTATTCAGAATACCCTCTATCCTGTAAAAGTGAGTAACAGCAAGATGCAAAAAGAGCAGTCGTATAAAAAAATTCTTTTTTAAAGGTCAGCATTACTTCAGCAAAACATTGCAAAAGGATGGCTGTTCCCATCCTTACAAGAATTCCATGAGCACTTTTTGCATGAGCAGTATGCCAGAAAAGCCCATCTCCACTTTCAAGGCAAAAATCTTTGGTACGTAGGAAGACTGTCAAGGTTTTCCAAAGCCCCTACCCTGATTTTAAGTTTCAAAGACTGGCTGACAAGGACTTCAAGCTTGTTTCAGGGTGCTTTCTAATGTTTTACAACCTAGGTTCTCATAATCATACTCATCAGTTTTTAAACGTGCACTGATTGTTTGGGTTGTGAAGGGTTTCACGAGACCTTGATAAGCACTCTTACTACCCTGTTTACACACATCCGTGTGTCATTGCCTTAGCAGCAGGAGGAGTAGTCTCCTTCAGAGTCCAGAAATAAAGTATAGCACAACATTTGAAAAACATTCCTGTAAACAATTCCTTCTTTGAGTTTCAACTTGCCCATCAGTTTATTTTCCTCCTTTTCCTTTTGGCAAGGCTACTAGTTGCTTCCATTTAAGCTTGAGAAGAGAGAATCCCCAGAAGAAGATGGTTCACATGTTGAGAGCGCAGCAACCAACCCCCAAAACACACTAACCTCTAGAATGGAATACTGTTCCTTAAAAGCTGACAGCAGAGTCAACTGGTGATTATTTCACTCATTTTAATTAAAAGATGAAAGTAAAGAAACATCAAGAAGGCAAGAAGTCAGCTGTTATACATTGTGAAGTCTCTTTGTAAGTCTTCTATTCCATCAACACTGACATAGTAAAAACATTACTGAATCAGGTCTTCAATTTTTCACTCTCTTCCCTTTGACAGCCAACTGTAGTTTCAGGATCTTATTTAAACTGATTTGTTTGTATCCTAGAGCCAGGAAAACATCAATTTTGGGTGAAGAGTACCTAAATACAGCTTTCAAACAGTTAGCTATTTTATATAGCATACAATTAGAGAGACCTGTTCCTGTCTTAAAAAAAGTTTCTGCTGTCAGATGCCTGATCTCAGTGCGAATACTGCTTAGCTTTCTCTATGGTTTACAGTACAGCAGCCCCCATCAATCTCAAGAATTAATGTATTTCAATATAAAAGCAAAACACGTAAGACTGGAGCAGGTTTGCAGGAAACTACTCCACCACTTTGAACTGGCCTTTCAAAATAAACTCGAGATTAAGAACAAAAAGTAGAACTAAGTAACTTAAATAAATACCAGTCATAAATGCCACTAAGCTCTTAAGGAAATTGCACATTCTTTCCGTATCACGCCTGTTAAAAGATTTTTAGTCCAATTATACTTGTATTCCTGTGGCTCCTTTCTCATCTGTGAAATGAGAACAGCATTTACCTCTTGCTTGTTGTAGAGTTTCAAGACCTATTGATGGAATTACATAAAGAAGCTATACATGTATATTTCTAAGGCATAACAGAGTTATTTGATATTTTAATAAGAAAACCTAAAAAGTTTTTAATAAGGAACCTGCGACTAATCGAGCACTGCTACGACTGCAACTTCATCGACTGGAAGCCCTTACAAAGAACTCAACAGGGCGCAATAGCGCATCCCACCCGGTGCTTCCAGCGCCTGCCCCGAACAGAAGCTGCTTCACCTTCCGTGCAAGGTGCAACTTTTCGGAGAGCCCCTTCCCTCCCTCCGGGCGGAGAGAGACCGCGGCACCATTCAGCTCGGCTGCCGCACCTCCTTCCCTCAGACAAAGACGGCCGCAGTCGTTACCGGTGACAGCGATCCCGCGGCGGCGGGAAGCGCGGCCGTGCGGGGATCCCGGGCTCCGAGCCCGGCACGACCGACCCGCCCGCCGCCGCC
>VZTE01000631.1:336602-357379 GCA_013397775.1 Eulacestoma nigropectus
CACGGCCCGGGATAGGACAGAGCGACTTGGCGTAGGGAAAGCCGGGGCTCGTAGTTGCCCCGCGTTGGGAGCGCTGAGGGAAGAGCCCATGAGGAGGGACACGGCGTGGCGCCCAGGTGCGGGCCGCCTCCCCGCCGGAGTGAGGGAGGGGAGGGCGGAGAGGGGAGCCTGCAGTTTCCGTCTGAAAAGGGCTGGCTCCATCCGCGCACCTCGCTCGGGCGGCCGCCACTCGTTCTCGCCTCTTTCTCTGCACAAAGCGGAGGGAGCCGTGTTTCCTGTCCGGGGATCTGCTGAGAAAAACGAGCGTAACTTCCCAGTTCTTAACAGACGAGCCCTTCCAAAGGTGCAGTCCTGGGAGCTCCCCGAGCCCCGCGCCTGGCAGGAGCGCAGCGCCCGGGCAGCCCCCGCAGCGCGGGCTCGGCGGAGCGGGCACCGGCCGGTGCCGCAGCGCGGCTGCCTCTGTGAGCACCCCCTGAGCATTTCCCCTCAGTGCTGCCCCTCGGGACTAGCAGCGCGTTTGTTCTGACTTCAGTCTTAATGTGGTGCAAGTCACGTCAGAAGGATGAGGAAGATGCGTGTGTCCAACCAGTCTGTCAGGGCTGTGAGCATTGCACAGCCGTGTGGGACCCAGAACGGCAGAGCAGGATGTCAGCTAGTGCGCCTCAGGCAACATTTGCTGTTATCTCTTGGGATCCACTTTTCTTCTTTAGACTCGTGCTCTAGTCTCTTTTAGCAGTTGTCACCCCGCTCGGGGAGAAACGCAGGTAATGTCGCAGTGCATCTCACTGGCCCGAACAGCCTGTTCTTTTGGCCTCCGTGTATTAACACAGTTGTAACCACCAGAAATTTCTGAAACCGATTTGCCTTCTGTGAGTCACAAAATGTGCACCTGTGCTTTAACGTGCTCAATATAAAGGATGGCTATTAAGAAAAGGGAGGGGATGCTCATGCATGATTTCATTGTAGTGCTATTAAAGGGAACATCTGGGGAAGGAAGTGTGGTACCTCAACTTTTAATTGAACCTATTCCATAAACAAGGTGCAGGACCAGGTGTACTAATTAGGGTAGAGTTGGGTCAGACCTTGCATATTACAATTAGTCATGGTACTAGAGGCCAGTTTGTACATTGTTAGAAGACTTGTTGAAGAAATTTCAAATACCTTCTTTCAAATTTTCTGAACCGAGAGGACCATTTTTATTTGGGTCAGAAGGAATTGAGTCAAACATGACTTGAGAAGTGACTGCTGGTAATGTTAGTATGAAGCACTTTTATTCTTGGTGCTTCTGGAATTTGAAGGAAAGGAAAATCTCCCAGTTCTCCATTTTGAAGACCTGTGCAGGGTGCTCCAGGTAGAAATAGAGGTGAAATGTCTACCTTTCCAAAAGCCCTAATATCCACTATATAAATAATTTCATTAAGTATATTTTGAAGGCTTGAAAAAGCAAATATGACACTTGCCAATAATATACGGTAATGACTTTTATATTAATATCAAACTTACTTTTGAAAATGAACATTTCAATTGGACATCTTTTCAATAACCTTTTTCTTCATTTTAGGTTTCTCAGTAAAAGATTGTGAAACCAGACTTGCTGCAAAAATGCAAAATTTCGTCCTCTGAAAATGGAATTGTCTCTATGGCTGTAGAAAAATAAGTTTGAAGGTACACATCATGGTCATTCTCAAATATTTTAAAAATTAGTCTTATTCTTAGAAATAAATTTGCTTTAATAAAACGAATCCTGGGGTTCCAGTTGTTTGTCAGCTTGATCTTTTTCTTAGCTGTAGAATGAAGTTATCTACTCTTTGCATCGCGTTTCAGATCACAGCATCTTACATATGTATGCAAAAGTGCATCCACACTTTATTTGCTCTTCAAGATTTCATTTTCCATGAAAAATGGGAGATGGAAAAACTGCCTGTTCCATCTACCCCAGTCCCTACCTGATTTGTGGCTTTTGCGTGGTCCTTGCCCAGTGATTCGGAAGTTCCTCCCTTCCTGCACAGCAGCCTCTCTTCAGCCACCTTGTAAACCACAGGAAGGCTGGAAACAGCCTTGGCTTTCATTTCCTGTTTCTTCCATGGTTATTTTAATGAGGAGTTCAGGGAGCTGCTTATAGAGCTGCTGATCAAGCAGATATTCAAACTAGGTATTTTGATGGATACGTGAAAATTGCATTTAGGGTAAAATTGTTAATATGCAGAGGAGCAAAGTGTGAACTATTGACATAAAGCAGGTTGTAAACCTCTGCATAGTAAGACTGACATTTGAACTCGAAGTATCCAAATTAATGGTAGAGAGCTTCCTTCAACAGATGTAAAAATGAATAAAGTCTCAGTTAAAAACAGATACCTGGGAGTATTTTTGTATTGGGCTTATAGAATCAAGTATGGTCAAGGACTACTTTTAGGTATCTATTAAGCAGCTTTAAAAAGTAGAGGTGTCCTGGAGCTGGCTCTTTTCATGGCATAGTTTACACCAAACATGCTAAGGTAATGGATGGAAAAGATCAGCATCTTAAAAATTTGTTGGCTGAATTGATTGATAGATTAAAGAAATCTTTATTCTTGGGCTGAATCTCTGTTATTTGGGCATACGTAAAATGCTCTGTGTGTGTTACTTGCTACGTTTTATTTACATGCACTCTTCCATACCATGAAAATGTTAATTAAAAGGTGTTTTGTTTTGATTGTTTCATAGTTTATTAGGTGAAAGTATGGCTTCCATGACTTTTTAATTAGTATTTTAAAATAGAAGGGCAAAACTTGGTATTTGTTTTGAAAGAAATATTCCCCTACGTGCGCGCTGCATTTGACATTCATAGCAATGGAATACGTAAGGGTATGAGTTGAGTCACTTCATTCCAACACAGTCCATAATTTTAAGAATCTATAGCTAGCAAGAACGGTCTAAAATGTATGCAATTACTTTGAACTCTACACCAAGATGAGTGTTTGCAGTAGCAGGTTTTTAAGTGGAGTCTGTGCATCAGTTAGGAAGGGTTTTTTTAAAATTTTTGTGTACTTGTTCCATTGACTTTTAAGCACTGATTATAATTAGAAACGTCACCTAATAGCTTCTTAATATTTTGAGTGCAGTGTCGTATAACTCAGTAAAATGTGTTTCTGATTTTAAAAAAAAGGAAGAATGAGAAAATGTTCCTCTAAGAATCCATTTCTGCACCTCTGAAACAAGCAAATCCCCCATGTTGTTTTAATTTGGAAAATTATTCTACTAATTGTTGTAATTCTCTTTTGTAACTTGAGGAAGAAGAGAGTTGTACTCTGGGAAGATGAAGATTCTTTGGGGAATTCATGCTAATGCGCTGGCATATTCCATGACTACCTTAGGTGCTGGAATGATGAACAGTATTTTTAATTTCTACTACGTTAAGCTTTTCCTAAACCGATACAAAATTTCAGAAGCAGCATTTAATGAAGCACAGGTACTGTACAGTGGAATATTTTGATTACCATGTTGTGCTACGCAGCAGTGTTATTACAACAAAGTGATTCTTTTAATGACAGATTAATTTTGGAATCGTTGCAATTAATTAACAGTAAATTATCTTTGAATTTAGGTAGTCCATAAGCAACGGAACGTACACATAAAGCACACCATTTACAGTCTATAGAGTAAAAATCTCCAGACTTAATTGCTGAAAAGATTTTTACCTTTGATAGCTTGAAGTAATTTTCTAAACTGATCTTGCACCTCAGCTCCATAGATAAGTTTGACATTAGTGCTTTCCTATGGACTGTTTAAGTACTTAAATACTGCATTTATCCTGCGAGTCATTATCCACGTGAGTAACTCTGGTCATAAATGGTCTCCTGAAAGTAATGGGCCGGCTCATGTTTTGAATTAACTTGCTGTGAGAATAATCTGAGCTTTGCAGGATGAAAGCCCAGATATATAAGGTTTTGAAAGAGTGAAGTCTTTGAGACAATTTATTTCACGTGTAGTTGGTCACCTACCGACTTGCTCGTCTTATTTTTTCAAAATTTCTATAAACCTTTGAATAGCAGTAAGAATTTGTTTCAGAGTCTGTTTTGACCTGACTAGCTTTTCTATGTATTTACTTATTGTCTGAATAGACATTTGTTTTATATAAATACGTTGTGTTTGTGTAAACCTCTGTCGAAGAATGACAGTAGCGAGAAATTCCCTTGTTTGTGGCAGGTTGTGTTTATGATCTGGAATGCCATCAACGATCCCCTTTTTGGCTACATTCAAGACAACTCCAAGCTGAAGTGCTGCGCAAGGCGCCAGTTCTCCATTTTATACGGAGCCCCTTTGTATGGGCTGGCCTTTCTGCTGCCGTGGTTCCCCTGGAGGCACTATGAGGAAGGGGACTGGCTGAGTGGCCTGCACCTCATCGTTTCGCTGTGCGCCTTCGACGGCTTGCTGACCTTTGTGCTCCTGGCGCAGTGCGCGCTCTTCGCCGAGAGCTCCACCAGGCACGAGAGCAGGCTCCAGCTCATCAAGTACAACCAAGTGGCGACATTAATCGGGTCCACAAGCGTTCTCTTTTGTGGGCTCATATCGGATAATATGGAAAACTTTGCCTGTTTTCAGGCATTCACTGTTTTGATCGCAGCGTTGGCGACAGCTTGTATGTGTTGCACAGGTAAATACAGCACAAGTCAATATGAGCAGAGAGAAATCCATGCAGAGAATGCTAACCTGGAAAACAGTGGTGGAGCTTTCTCCTTGGCCTCAGTAGTTTCACTGACCAAACAGATCATGACAGAGAAGAACTTCTTATGTTTTGTAACAATGAACTTCTTCCAAGTCTTCCACCTAGCCTTCTACAACAATTTTATGATGATCTTTGCGGATAATCTCATTCCTAAGGATGTCCTTTCTTCCTCAGTAAGAAGTATCATGTATGGAGCAGGTTTTATTTGTCCTCAGGTAGGCAGTCATACTTTTTATTTCTAAGTATGAAAACCTGGTGTTTTAATAGTTCACAGTATACATTTAATGCTTGAAAAAATGCTGTATTTGGCATAAGGCATTGGCCAAAATGAGTAATAAATATCACTCCCCAATCCTCTAGAAGTAGAAAGTACCTCTGTGCAGGCTGATCAAAGGTAAGGGGTAGAGAGAACAGACAGGCTGGTAGAGTATCTGTTTAAAACAATGTGAGACGTGAGTAGGCAAGGAATGAATGTTTTGTATTCTACAGTGCTTATAATACCTAAGCATAAAGGAATGAAAAACATAGACAAGATAAAACGTTTCTAAAAGCAAAATCTACAGAATTCTGAATTCTTTTTGCTTTGTTTTGTTTTGTAACACCGTAGATTAAAAAGGAAGTTTCTGAAATAAACTTCACAAAATAACACAAAAAATTAAAAGGTATTAAAAGCATTTTTGAAATATGTGGTATCTCAGTCATGGAAACCAAACAAAACTCTGACTAGCTGTTTTTGGAGAATAATACATTCCCATTTATTTTGTTGTTTGGTCTCTTGGTCAGCAGTATTTATGGGGGAGAGAGAGATCCTTTTAAGAGCCCAGTCAGGGACGAGGGGAGGAATAAAGAACTGAAAAGAGAAGGAGAACCCAAAAGAGTAATGTGTGAGAACAAGAAAAGCAGCAAAAATATACCCCACAGAATGTGACCATACTTGTCTGCAGTAAATAAAAATTTCCTCTGTTCATTGCCTTCTAACTTCTTTCTCTAGATCTTTTAAAACTTTCTCTGTGTTTACTTGTTGGATGTTGAAAGTCAGGATAGTCAAAACCTGAGTATCCTGACATTCATCATAGCTGCTGATGGTGTTCAGAATGTCTCAGAATCAGGCTGTTATATTCACTAAATTGTAATGGGTTTTGATAAATAATGTGTCTAAGAAGATAAATGAAAGTGCAACTGTAATTCACAGCTCAATTTCAGTTCCCATTTTGGCTTTTGCATATAAAACATACGGATCCTGAACATACCTTCTAACTCCTCGCTATCTTTAATTTCAGCTTTTGTCCTTATCAGAGGTTTAAGCTTTTTCCCCTGTAGCTCAGACAGTTAGATAATGAACTTTGGAAATAAATCAGAAGCTACAGAAGTTAGGAAAGCTTAAATAATTTTACACTTAATATATAGCAATCACTTTTATTGATAAAATCAGTGTGACAGTGTGAAAAGAACAATCTTTCAGAAAGTGCGTCTCTCTCTGCTCCCCAGAGACTCTTTGTCTAGAAGGTCACTGAACCGTAGAGGGTTTGCTGTGACCTTATTTTTCTCAGATTTTGTCCCTTTGAGCTCAAGATATAATAAGAGAATTCTCTGATGGCAATGTCCTGAACTTCACTTACTGGAAAAACACCCGACCCTTGTAAAATAAAGCTTCTTTTTATGAACTCTGCTTCGGTGGCCTCTACTAACCTAGAATTCAGCTTCTGACTTATGTTCCTTGTAGTAGGGGATGTGAGGAATACAACCTGCCCACAAGGAAAATGTTGCTGTGACATAGGCAAACAACTTTGAATTTGCATCATTGTTATTTTCCTTACAAATACACAGTCTTAGAGACGTGCAAGTAGTGAGGAATTATTCTAAGTCATAAGTACTTCCTGAGACAGGGTTATTTTGCAATTACAGGGAGACAGGAACATGGTGTTTACAATAGCAGGCATTACATGATCCTTTAGTATTTCTACTGGAGGCACTTTTCAGCAAAATCCCTGAAAACAGCCAGGGGGAAGAGTATGTTTTAAGTTTCTTATTGGAAGATGTTTTTCTTACACCAACTTGCCAGATTTGTTCTACCCCCCCGATCAAGGAGAAATCTTGAGCTTTTTTACAATAGCATTTGCCACGGTAATCTTTGTCTGACTGAAGCATCCTGGTTTTATTTGTTATGTTAAAGCACTTCAGTGTGGGAACAATTGTACAAGGAAAATTCTTTTCCTGTTCTTCATCTGAATATCACACAGTTCATCTCTGTTACACAGAAGAAAGGAGAAAACACAGAAGAAAGGAGAAAACATGTATCTTTATACAGTTTGTATATTTTTGACAGGGATGAGGACCATGTGCATGTAGATGGTGACATGGGCCCATATAATAAAAAGAACTAATTCATTACAGAATGTCCTATTGAAAGTGTAAAGTGAGGAACAATGTGGAAGAACTTAAATTTTGTTCATACTATAATCAGCACTTAATATCATTTTCATGAGTTTGCCAGTCACTTGATTTTCAGAATCTACTCCTTGCCAAGATTGGCAAAATTAAAACTCAGCCATGTACAAGCACTGGCCTCTGCCTTTCTCTGCTTGCTAGTAAAGCCTCTAACTTGCTGTCTTGGTGAGCTTGCTTTGCCAACTTAAAAATCATGCTTGATTTCTATAAATGTCAATGAAAATAGTGATATTAATGAAAAAGCAGTTACTGAAAATATTTCCTGTCAGCAGTTAAATGGCGAGATGCTTGATTTACAGTTATACTGCAAAGCTAATACTTTAAGGTATATCAAAAGTAAAGAACATGAGCATTAAATAATAGGCATTGTGGGAAACAGCAGTTCCTTCAGGATATGGCAGTTCTCAGCTGGCTAGTTTTTGAGTGAAAGGAGACTGTACCTAGTAGAGGTAGCATAGAATGAGCCAATAGACAGTTGTCTTTGTTCAATTTCTATTTTTTTATTTTGTTGAACTTCTTAAGGTTCTTGGTTGGGTTTTTTCTTTAAAGGCTATTAATAATTTATGTCTGGTCCGTGTTTTATAGCTCTCCTAATGCTGAGACACTGTACTGTATCTTTTCATCCTATGTGTGTATATATTATCTTTTCAGTGCCTTGTTCTTCTCAGTCATGCTTCGTTGAAGAAGTTTGGTTATTACAGAATCATCTTGTTTTCCTTTTACTATGAAGGAGTAGCTGCTGCTGTCATGTGTCTTCTAGGGCAAGAACACTATTACCTGTTGGCATTTTATGTCACAACAAACATGTAAGTAAATACACTCCCCTGTTCATAGACACAGCTGAAATACTTCTAACAGAGCAGACACTTGATTTTATTACCATGAAGATTCTGCCTCTGCTTTCATGGTTTTCATTCTGTTTCACTTGTCAGAAAAGTTGAAACTCCAGTTACAGCTTTTTTTAGCTTTTATTTTATTCTGTTTCAGCTTTTAATTTCTGCTTAAAATAAAAAAGAAAAGCTTAAAACACGAAGAGCAATTACGTTTTGCAGGCACATGCCTTCAGTCACTTTAACCTGAGATTCAGGGGAAGGAGAATCTCATGTTTTCCACACAGACATGGAAGAGCTCAGCAGAGGAACTCCCTGGAGACTGTTTGCTAGGAAAGCTCAGACCTCACTCACCCTGTGTTGCAGGAACACTTGTGTGCTGCACTGCAGACGAGTATGGATAACTCAGGTGTCTGTTGGGTCACCAGCACTGGGTCACATTTCCACTGGTGCTCAGTAGTAAGATGCCAAGTAGTAGTATTTTCACATAAGTATATAATGATACATGGAAACCTTATTTAAAGATAAAGAACCGTTTGTGTCAGAATATTGTTACAGCAGTTTGTTTTTATTTCTTCCTGTTCTTTTTCACTGCTGTCTTTGTACAGGTTCTTTCCTGCCCTCCTTTTCTTCTTCTTTCCCTCCCCACCCTGTTTTCATTTTTATTTTCAGTACTGCAGTCATGGGCTACTCTAACACTGAATTGTGTGAACAATAAATTGAATTTCATTATCTGCATGTTTTAAATGATGAAGATGTATTTTGATTTCTCCAGGAAAAAAATCCAAGGTACCTAAAGACTGTACGTTTAAAGTGCTAGTTGTTCAAAGTACCTCATTAGTAAAAGCTCATCACATCCAAAATTTAATAAGACACAGAAATTGTAATATTTGAATTTGTTTCATTTAGCTTTTTGTTAAGAATCAGCTTTTTATGTGTATGTTTAAATGCAAATCTATATAGACTGTAAATACATATATAGGAATGCCTGTAAACTATTCTTTCTATTCTAATTCTTCCACCTTGAAGTTTACCTTCCATGTGGTCGTGTCTTTTCCAGATTTCAAGAGCAAATTTTCAGTTTCCCCTTTTTCTGAGGTGTTTCTTTTCTTCTGATCATTTTAAATGACATTTACTGATAAGGTGAATTTATTGTCAAAGTGTTCATGACCTTTCACACCAATATCCAGGAAAAAAAAGCAGAAAATCCCCCGCTTTTAGATTTGCATATTGATTTCTAATTCTCAGCTAAGAACAGATCTAGTATTGCTTTCAAATGGATCACCAAGTTTTAAAGGACATCTCAGCTTTGTGTGTTTGCAGAATATCAGTGTTGGTGTGTTTGTGTTAGAATGTCAGTTACAATTTCATTATGAAAGTGAATATAAGCACTATGAACATCTTCGATATTTTGTTTTTCTTTAGGGTAATCGTGCAAGCTTCATTTAGCTTGTTCAATTTGCCTTTGGCAGATATTGTTGATGCAGATTTAATAAAGCACAAGAGGAGGTATGTCAGTCTGGTTTTTGAAACTGTTTTTTCAAACATGCTGTTTGCCTTGTTCCTCTTTGGTAATAAATTATGTCAAAGTAAAGACAGTAAATGATTTGGGATCCTTAATACAGAAGTACTTTTGTGAGAGCAACTTAGCATACGTAAAGATCAGAACTTGAGTAAAGTTTCCTGCAGTTACTTCAGTAGAGTCATTTAAACAGATTATTAGGTCATTTCTAGTTTTTATTATACTATAATATAAGCCAAGTCCTTCCAAGTTTTGTGGCTTTATTTTTGTTAGCTTCAATTGAATTATTTTGTAACTAGATACATCTATAATCGTGTATGGAATTTTCTGAATAAGGCCTTTTAAGATGGAAAAGGTGTTCAGAAAGCTTTGCCTATGCTAGCTAAAGTGCAAATTTCAAAGTCTAACTGGTTCCATTATCTCCCTGAAATAAAAGTGAGAAAACCTGCTGCAGAATAGCATATTGCAACTCACTGATCTTTTGGATTTTTGTCAAAGTGCACATAACTTCCTGTTGGTTCCATCAATGGTTATGTAAGTGCAGATTCAGCCCTGATAAAGAACTTGCCCCTCAAAGGGGAGATCTGTTGCTTTCATGAGGAAAAAATTGCCTCATTTTCTGGCCTATGCATGCAAAATCTTAAGTTGTAATTAATTCTCCCTGCACTGTTCAGTCTAATTTAACTTCAGTAATTACTCAAAGTGCACAAAGCTGAATTTGAGTACAAGTCACTTCAGAATTGGGGCCAAGCTGTGTGTATGTATATATATGCATATATATACACACACCCCAGAGGTTTGTAACCTTTCGTTTCCAAATAAATTTAAATTGTGTTATGATAGGAGATCTGTTTGCTATAATGTGTGAACTAGATAAAGCTAAGGATCATGATACTTAGCATTTGCATATTAACAACATTTCAACCCTTTTAAAATCACAATTGTAATTAATACACTAATAAGTTTGTGTTGTGCATTAATTTGTTTTTTCCCCAAAATATTTTAGGTTACCACTTTCCTCTATGGTTTTTGGTACCAATGCTTTATTTACCAAGCCTGCCCAATCTTTGGCTCCAATGGTTGTGGTTACAATACTAAATCATTATGGGTATTACAACCTGAATAATGTACCTGGTCATCCTGATATAAGGTGAGTTTAAAAGAGATACTTTAAATCTTAGAAAATAACATGAAACACTCCTGTAATCTAAAGGGCAAATTGATCAGCAATCGATTTGCATCAGCTGCACTTCAGAAACATAAACACCTTAAAAATACTTACCAGTTGTTTTTGTCTGTGTAGAAGTACAAATGTTTTTTAAAGAGTAAATCCTTTATTAAACAATACATGTCAGGATATCTATCTAATTTTGAAAAGCAAAGGATACCTTTCAGTAGTTGACCGTCCCCTGGCTTTTTGCAAAAAAATGCTTGAGATCACCTAATAGCTCTTATTAAGATACATGTTGTCCTGGCTTCTGTGTTTTGTTTACCTCACAAGCCTACTTCCTTAAATATATAATATACAGTGTTGATAAGATCCATTTTTTGTTTGAGAGAAAGCAGTATGATCACTGGAGGGAGGGAATTTGCCTCGAGTAGGAGTGTGTAATTTTGGCTCCAATACTACTTACCATTCTAATGCTAATGGTTTTATTGCAGTCTCTGGAGACCTTAATACAGCATAAAGCTGTGGTTGCTGGTTAGTTGGACAGGTGTGGGCTTTTATAAAAACAAATTAACAGGGAATAACCACACTGAAAGGGTCACAGACTGTATTTATGACCATCAGGAGGAAGTGGCAACATAAGGAACAACTGAAGACAGGGCTAAATGGAAAAGTCAGTCCTGATTAGGATTTAGTTGAGGGAACAACATGAGTATCCTGAGAACTACATAGCTCTCCTAAATTTTTAGTAAAAACCTCAAGAAATAGGGAAACACAATTGTATATGAACTTTTGTGGAGACAGCTCCTGATGGAGGAAGGTCTGGTTATGTGGCACCTAAGGTTAGGAGAACATTTTGTATTTGAGGAATTTTCTAAAAAAATGTCTGAGGACAAGGATGACATAAAAGAACAACAGGTGGTCTTCAGAAATGCATCCAGACAGAAGCAAAGGCAGCTAAGTTTGAGGCTATGTGTGAAACAGCTTATTTTAATGCATTCTGTAGATAGCCAGTGAGATTATGTGAAGAGAACATGAACCTCATTATAATGTCAACTAGGATGAGTGATTTTTGCAGAAGAGTGGTAGGCTGAACTGGATGTGGATATGAGAGGACTGGATATATTCATCTTGATGATTCAGAGAAATTCAGATTTGAAACATAGTAAGTGCAGTTCTGAAGCCTTTCAGTCAGAGAAATGATCCCTTTGTGGATGGATTTTAAATCACAGTAGTCACAAATCTTTTTTCCCCAGTAAGTAGCCCCTGGACTATAGCAACAATAAATTTATTACATACAGATTTGAAATACTTCGAATGCTCAATCTATAAAACCTGTTTTTTCACTTGAGTCATGCTGAAATTTTACTTATTTCACTAGGGCCAGGAACATAAAAACATACAAAGCTGAGATAAGTCAATCAGAGCACCTGAAATATATTATGTATTTCTGTTGCCCATCCTTTCAAAAATAATTTCTTAGCTATGAAGCAGTTTGCCCGTGTTTCCTGTATATGTAGTGTGTGAATGGGATGTCCTTTGCTTGCAGATGAAGTATAGGGTTGATGCACAATCCACTAAGACCAGAAAACTCGAAGTTGTTTCTGGGGAGTCAGTTTGCCCTTGCTGATGTACTCAGACCATTGACTGAGCTAAAATTACTTACATATATTAAAAACCTATTGGCTGGTCTTGTATTTTAGCCATAGGCAGACAGTTAAAATACACTTGCCCCAGGACAAAGTTGTTTGAGAGCAAACAGAAATTAAATACAAGAGATTGTTTAAAATAGGCTCAAACTGTTTTGGGAAAAAAAAGCATTTCACAGATGTGAATTATATAAAATGAAGCATTATGACCCGTGGCAATACAATCTCAGCTCTGTCCTTCCTCCTTCTCCAAAGCTGGCAATATCTCTTAACTGTTTTGGAAAGCATTTGCTTTATTAGGGGTAGTGGCAGTGAATTGTGCAGATAGTACAGAGGACCCTTATTGTGCATTAACAAAATGTTTGGGTCCTGAATAAATATGTCTTAAGAGTTTCCAGCAATGTTGTTTACTGGGACAAGGCAGAATATGCAATCTATACTCTATTTGCTGCCTTCTAAGTTATTTTTTAATAATTAATTTTATTCATAATTACTACTTTTTCTTGAACTGAGAGTTAAACCATAGCGACAATGATGGAGCAGCTAATCCTGGAAACCTCCAGGCACAGTAAGGACAATAAAATCATCAGGAATAGCCAGCATGGCTCTGCCAAGGGGAAGTGATGCTTGACCAACTTGATAAACTTGCACAGTTAAGTGACTCGCCCGGTGGGCAGGGGAAGGCAGTGGGTATTGCCTGTCTGGGCTGCATTCCTTGATGACCAGGATGGTGGGGCAGGATGGACCCTCAGGAAGTTTGGGGATGACACAAAGCTGGGGCTGTGGCAGGTACACAGAGGGTCACGCTGCCATCCTGGGGCATCTCGACAGGCTGGAGAAATGGGCTGGAATGGGATCTGGGGCTGCATTAGACACAGTTCTGCCAGCAGCTCAGAGGGGATCCTCCCCTCTGCTCACACATTGGGCCACATCTTTAGGAAATGTGGTCACTACACAGAAGTTAAGCGCTTTGTTGTGGAAAGTATTTTTTAATATCCTTAAAATTTGAGCAGTACTTTGCAGAATGGAGTGTCCTGATTTTTCCTTTCTTCCATCATCATAGCAAAGCAGTACCTGCCCTGTATGGCTTGAGATGGCTTTTGTTCTTGTTTGTGTTCGGGTTTTTTGTTTGGCTTGATTTTTTTTTTCTTTGCAATGGAAAAGATGCCTAGTTTAAAACCTCCCTCTTCTGGAGAGCCACTGCAACTACCACCACTTTTTTCTCTTGAAAGTGCTTTTCAAATTGGTTCTTCAGAAGGAAGTTATTTGGCAGCAACTCTTCATTATTTATTGAAGGCACTTTAAACTGTTAATGCTTTCATATTGAATTACTGAACTACATGACATTCTGTTCAGAGTGATTTTAGGGCTGTTTAGGGAAACATTGTACGTTTTATTCCTGTGTGTGCAAAAAGAAACGTAGATGTGGAAGCTTCTGAAGTTACTTGTTCAGCTGTAATCATGATAAAATCCAAGCTCTGCTCTTGATTTATCCCAGTCCCTTAGTGAAATATTTTCCTATTCCTTGTTTTGTGTATGATAGATATTTTTCATAATTCCTGCAATGACTTAAGGTTTTACAGTACAGTAGGTAATATTATTTTCTTAAATCAGCATTGTTCCAGTGAAACCAAATCAGGATTGCACAGTGTGAGTGACTTTGCAGATGTTCTTTGTGTAAAGACAGAATAATGTTAGTACTGAAAACTGCAATCCTCTTTAGTGTGCAAAACAGGCCAAATGCAAGCCCCAACATCCTGTTAACTGTGTCTGAGTCCTGTTCTCATCGTGTGGTGGTGAAGTGATGTGTCTGTGGCCTCCCTGCTGGCACTGCTCCTGCAGTCCCTGGGGGCAGCTGTGCCAGAGCTGTGCATGATGTGGGCTCCTTCCCTTGTAGGTGCACTGGAAGTGCAGTTGGATCCAGGCCAGTAAACAACTCCAAATGGTAAATTATTGTCACTGCCAATAAACATTGGCTATGGACCAGTGGCCTGCTAGTGAACACTTCCAGTCATAAATGCAATTGCCTGAGTGATTAAGTGATTCACTTGTGAGCCCGTGGGCTTTTGTTTTCTTACGTAGCATTAGCATGTACATGACTTGAGATAAACTGTGCTGGTTTATGAGCCTGGGTCTGTACTAAGGACAGGATGTGGGCTTTCTTGGAGGTTGCAAACATTTTTTCTGTTAAACTGAGTGAGACATGAGTTGATTCTTTCATGATTCAGAGGAGCTCTTAGGTTTTATTCAATAACCTGCATGAGGTTTGGGTTTTTTTTCACAGATTTCAGGGTTTTTTGGACCATGTCCATAGCTATTCTGTGAATCTCATATCTCATCCCTGAATGCTAAGGAAAAAAATTAGAAAGCAACATAAACTGCCTCATGGAGAGAAAGTTCACTTAGGGGCTGTTTCTCAGCTTGAATTGACTTTCCTGATATTTAAGTAATTAGAATCCCATAATTAACAAAATGCAAGTAGATAATGATTCCAGCTACTAGATGAATGCCAAAATGCATGCTTTGAGCTGTCAGAAACCATACTGCTCATAAAAGGGAGCTCATTTAATTCCTGTATTTTCTTTTTTGATTCATATTTGCTGATGCTTTTATTTCTTTTTCATTAGAGAAGATTTAGATGAGGAAATGCCATGCATTCATTAGAAAAAATGAAAATGAGTGTTAATTTCACATGTATTCTTTTTATGGCTTATATTATCTTGTAATCATTTATTTTAAAACCAAATGAAATAAGGCTTGATATTTCAAACAGCCCTTGAAACCACACCTGAATTTTGTGCAATTATCATTACTTCTGTCTAGCACTCAGCAGCTAAAACAACACACTAGTAGTGTGTTAGTAGCACAGATTTCAACTTAAATAAATTAATTTCATATTAAGATGTTTGCTTCCATTTTCTGCTTTTCTTTCTCTTCCAGATTTTTCAGTCTTACTGAAGCTTTTCAGATGCTCTGTTCTATAATTGGATGAAATTTGCTTAAATTGATTTCTATGTTACATAATACAGATGAGCAGGAAAGTAATGAACAGGATTTCTTAGGTTGCCTACAGTGTATTAAAACCAACTCTTTGTGTGCTAATTGTCTGAATTCCTCCCAGCTAGAGAAAACAAAATACATATTTGTATGCAGAATTAGAAAATACACAATATATTTCTATTTCTTTTATTTAGAATTGACTGCAGAGTAGCATGGCTGTGTGTATATCATGGGAATGCTTTAAAAATAACTTGTTTAGTGACCATGGAAGTTAATCTTCATATTGAAAGCTGTGTTCTCATTTGTTTCAGCAGGTCTTTTTTAGATCTCCATGATGCCATGTTCTACCTGGTGTGTCTGGTTCCACTCTGCATTGCAGTCCTGCAGATCCTGACCTGGACTCCCTTTTCCATCCAGAACAGCCACGTGGCAGCTCTACACTGAATATGCAGCCACTGGTCAGTGCATCTCCTGCTGAACCACAGAAGAGTTCAGTAAGTTTTTCATGTGAGAAAGCAGAATTGCAAGCTGAAACACAGTTTGAGCTGTTTCAGTAAAGCTGCATTTTCAGCCTCTGTAGACTCTTCAGTCACATCAGCCTTAATTCTGAGCCTACACAGAGTTTTTCCTAGTGTGGTTGCTTTCCATTAATGGATTTTATCCTTCATTACTTTATTTAAAGTAATTTCTGGTATATAATGGCTCCTGGTAACTCATTTGAAGAAGGGATATGGCAGATCAGGGAAAGGAATCCCAACCCAGCACCTGGAATTCAAGGGGAGTGTATTTTCTTAAGCTTACTGGTGGTTTAATTTTGCCATACTGATACAATGGCAGATCTCTGAAGTTAATCTGGAAGATTCTGATGGACATCCCTCATGGATGGCAGAGAGACAAAGAGAAAAATTTAGATGGTGTCTAGCTGGCCAGTATCAAGACAAATCTGACAGCTACCATGGGAAGAGCCAAGAGTAATTAACTACCCTGCTGGGCTTCCTGGGTTACCTTTGGAGAAAAAGATTAAAATGCTGTTCAGTGTTGCTGAATATGGAAAAAGCTCCATAAGTCCTCACTGGCTTTCTGAATGTCTCTGGTTGGTGGAAGGTCAGTGCAGTTTTCTGGCTTTAAATGGGAAAATAATTTTGAAGGTATCGTATTGTTAGTGCTTCATACAGAATGTCATTGTGGCAAGGAAAGCAGTAGTCTGTGGGTGTAAGGTTCAGCTCTTGGACAAATCTAAGCACACACAGTTACTAAACCAAGCTCTACCTGTTCAGTGGTGTTACGTTGGCAAACTCACTTGGTGTGTGACAATTGAAGTTGATTTCTGAATCATCAAGGTGAAGTTAGTTAATTTCTAATTCGTTCTTACCAGAATATATTCAGTCAAGCTTTTAAATGGATCCTGTGATTTTTATAAAATAAAGGGGTTTTGGCAAAATTTCAGAAGCACGGAGTCCTCTCTTCATTTCACACGTTGTAATGATAAGACATAATAGCATGTTTACAGTACTCCCCTTTAATCAATATTATTCTTCCTCCAATAGATTCACGGTGTAATTGTGCACTGCTAATACCTTCAGCATAATACAATCACTGCATTTTTGTATTTTGTTTTGCCTGGGCAAACACAGTTTTAGTAGCAGCTTTCTTAGGGAGTGCCACTTGAAAGTACAAGAGCATTGGGTGGATTCCAGTTCTAAAGGGCTTATTTTCAAGGCTCTGCATTTACTGTGACAGGTGACTTGGGAAAGAAAGGAGTGTAAGAAATGGCTCTGCATTTTGGTGGACACTAGCATAATTTAATGGAGACGTTTGCGATTTGAAATACCAGAGTTGAAAAAAACATTCATTTGGGCCTGGTTTTTTACATTTGCAGAGTAGAAATAACATCATTTCCTTGCCTTTTTTGAAGTGTGAGGTGCTTTCAAGGCGATGAGTGAAAAAGCGGGAGAGCATCATTAAATATTTAGAAATCCAAATGAATCTTTTGATAGGAATATGAAGATTCATGTTAAAATGTAAGAAGCCAGAACTGTGGTGAAGTTTGAAGTTGTATTATCTGGTTTTCATCTGTCTTGTCAGAGATACTGTTGCCCATTTGCATTGTGCATGCTAACGGCATTATGTACACATACAGCATTTGTGTAAATAGTCTGTGGATAGGTAAATACAAATACCAGAGCAGATACAGCCTGTGTGTTTAGATTTTGAATTTGAAAAGATTTCCTGCATTGTATGTATTTATTTGGTGTCTAAAAGGCAGGAGCAAAAGTCGAAGGAATTTAAGTTAATATAATCTTTGATTCATTATATGAAACAGTCTTCTCTCTAACAGCTGCTTTAAAATGGTAGTAACATAAAATAGTCTTTTTTCTTTACTGTTTCTGTATTTCCTAAATTTCCCCTGTTCATTCCATCCTCATAGAATATATATTTTAATATGTACAATAATATAATGTTACTGTACTGCAAATAGAGTTTGTTAGGTGACTGTGTTAGTTATTTCTAATATTATTAGAATATAGTGTACAACTGGAAGAGTACCATGCTGTACAACAGGAAATCTAATAAGTGGTTTTAAGAGTCAAAATTACATCAAGAATTCTTTGAAATCATCAGAATTATTTTTCCTGGAAAATGTCTGGCAAAGTTACCATAAATTTGCTGAAATAAGAACGGAGTAAGGAGTGATATGACTCAATGCACTGTTTGAATAGGCTCTACAAACTGCTGCATCTCTAGAATTCAGACAGGAAACGTACATAATCAAAGATTTCTAAGCAAGACAGCCTGAAGACAGGAGACATTAACTGTAGAATAAACCACTTTAGAAAAAAAAACCTGAGAAATACAATACAAATTATTTAATATGTAAAAAAATGAGTATTTTTCCAAATTCATTATGCATTATTCTCCCATTTGTCTGTCCTATTTCCCTTGCTATAAGGGCAGGAGAAATGTCTTTCAGAGCATCAATAGTCAATCCCAAAGAGGACTGGAAAAGTGCTTTAATTTTGGGTGGTGGTCTTCCTATGGGAATAGAAGGTTGACACTGTGCTGTGACTGACATTGCTTATTCTCCATTTCTCTGTCACCCACTAAACTTTGTTATCTTCTGCTAAACCTACGTGATTGGTTTTGGCTGTGAATCAAGTAAAAGATGATCAAAGGCAAAAGTTCAGTGTCTTGCAACAGCTGGTTTCCCTGCTTTCTCTCCTTATTAGCCAACAGTATCTGAGCTTGAACTCCCACTGCTGGAAAAATGCCTCAGTGTAATCTTGATAATTTAAGAGTGTCTAAAATAGTCTCATAACTGATAAAGAGGCTGTAAGAGTGTGTATAGTATAAAATATGAAATGCTGTGGTAAGTTCAGAGGGGGAGAAATGTGATGCTTGAATCCCATTCTTAAGAGTTTCTCTATAAATTCTGAGAATATGGAACTTAATACACTGAATGAATTTTATTTATTGAAAATCAATAAGTAGAAGTGTCTGCTAGACTTAAAAGGATATTGCCTAATAGACACTAAAGAATGTTAGTCTAACATAGTAGTAATATAATATATGGTCAGTGATAGAGTGAAAATATTGAAGAAATGACAACAAAGCATATTTAATTTTAAGTGGGGGGAAAAATGATGTTTTGTGGAGCTTACAGGCCCACCTCTGTTCTGGTCTTGTATTAAATGACCTTCCCAGCCTCCTGCTGCCCTGATTTTGGAACTGCTCAGTAATTCATGCATGTTCTGTGTTGACATGGCTAGTAGGAATGTTTACATTTGAATACAGTTCTACAGCCTAATGGGTGCTGTCAGGAAAGACAAGCCAGGAAGGGGAAGGAACACTTAAGATAAGCCACATCTCCACAAGTACTTCTAGGCACTTCCTTGCGGAATTAAGCCAGCTTGGGGAAAAAGCTCAGTAGAACACAAAGGCCAAAGAATTCCAGCTGGTTTTGTAAAGGAACATACAGCTGAGACTGGGGGGAGTTGTCCTGAGGATCTGGACAGACCCACAGCTGGGCTTCCTGGGTTACCTTTGGGGGAGAGGATTTTAGAGATCTGTGTTTACCTTAAAGACTTCTTTCTGGTAGTCCCTTTCTTGCTAATGTTTAAATAAGAGAAGGGAAAGTTGTTTTATCACTGCATTTTATTGGGAAAGTTGAGGATTGACATCGTAGACTACGTGAGGCTGTGCGGGCAGCCCTGCCACCGAGCCTGCTCCAGAAGCCAGGCTCCTTGGGATCACCACAAAGCAATAAGGGCTGTGTTAAACCCTTGGGGTGTGTTTGGGGCCTTTCAGGCTCCAGGGATTCAACTGATTATAGACATTTTCCCTCAAGACAAAGAAAAAACGCCATCCAAATAGTGCAGCAGGAAGCAGAAAAGAAGTGATTCCATTATTTCCGGAAATCCTCTCCCAGCACACGAATTGCTTTGAATGACAAAGCAATATCGTTGGTTTGCTGAGATTGTCCAGCAGTTGGTTACAACTCCACCAGCTTACATGAAAATGACTATACATCAAAATTATTACCTAAATATGCATGAGTAGTGAGTTCTTTATAGCTTGTCAAGAGAAAAATATGCTGAGTATACAACTACTGCATCAGAATATTAATGACAAATGTAACGCTGGGTAGGAATTTTGAAAAATCTCATTAAAACACACCCAGGTTGTACACTAATGATGCAAAGACAAAAGCTAGCAAATTTCTTAATTTATTTGGTGTGCAATCAATTACCTGTATTTTTTATGTGATAAAATCAAGATACGTTTCCCTGTGAACAACATGTAACTAACCTGAAGCAATTTTATTTATTGGTTTATAACATTGTGAGCAGATGTCTGTTTAAAAAAGAGCAAATTTAGCTTTTGTCATTTTGGATTTTGATTACAAAGTTGTTCTGTTCCTGGAGGGAAAAAATAAACTAGTCTGTCTTTACAAATAAGAACACACATGGAAAGGAGAGTCTTAATCCCAAGCCAAATAAAAATAGACCAAAAAGGCATTCTAGCCCATCTAGCTATTGGAGAGAAAAAACCCCAGTCTTCAGTGGAAAACTGTCTAAAGCTCTCAAGTCAAAAACTTTGCTCAAGGAGGTTAAACATCAGTGAAAATGAACTGAACACAAAAATCCTCCGGCAATATTCTGTTGTTGCTCTGGTTTTGCGGATTTCCCAGGATAAGCAAGGCTGGATGTGATCGGTGCTTGATCAGAGGAGGTTCCAGGTAAAAGCCAGGATCCCAGAGGGGTCTGACCTCCAGTGCCCTCCTTACCAGGAACTGAAGGGGCTGGACCCCAGCCAGCAGATGGGACCAAAGCGAAAGCCACCGCTCGCTGACGGCTGTTCACAGACAATGGTCCTGACCCGCGGCTCCCGGGCCCTGAGCCCTCAGCCTCTGAGCCCCTGAGCCTCTCACTCCCTCAGCCTCTCAGCTCCTCAGCCC
>VZTE01000631.1:357886-421678 GCA_013397775.1 Eulacestoma nigropectus
CGCGGCGGCGCGTTCCGCCCGGAGCGTGTGCGCGGGCCCCGAGCGGAGCCGCCGCTGCCATGGAGCGGGGGGGCGGCGGCGGCGCGCGGGGCTGATCGCGCCCCTTCCCCATGAGACTGTGGCTGTGCTGGCTGGGCTGCTACACCCTGCTCCTCTGGGTGCTGAGGAGGACGATGTGGGCTGGCCCTGCCCGGTACCTGCGGAGCCCTTTATCCAGGTCCCTCTACGTGAATATGATGGGCAGCCACCGCCAGCCAGCCCCGGGCGCCAGGGAGAACCACCAGGTACAGCCCCGGCGGCGGCCGCCCTGCCCGCCCCTCCCTTCCCTTCCCTCATCGTGCCGGGCTGGGCGGCGGGGGCGGCACAGGGACCCCCCGCCCCCGGGGAGCTCCGCCGGGCAGGGGCGGGGGGTCCGCCGGGGGGAACGGCGGGAGGAGCGGGGACCCCGGTGCGGGCTGAGGGGGCACCGGGCCGGGCAGCGCAGACAAAGAGAGGGAACTGCTCGGTCCTGCGGTGAGAAAGTTGCCGTGTGCCCTGCCTGGGATCGCGCCGCGGAGCGGTACCGGGGCTGCGGGCTCGGTGGGGGGGTCGGGGCGAGCCCGGCGGTACCGGCGGGGGGAGCAGCGCCTGTCCCGGCGGCCGGAGCGGAGCGGGTCGGGCCAGAGCTGCTCCCGGGAGAGGTGCGCCCCCGGTTCTGGACGAGCGCCCCCGGTTCTGGACGAGCACCCCGGGCTGTGGACGTGCACCCCGGGTTTTTCAGTGCACACCCCCCGGTTTGTCCGGTGAGCCCTGCGAGAGCGCTCCAGGGAAGTTTGCAGGCGGTGGTGACGGGGGTGGGTTTGTAATCACAGAGATGTTTGTAATTAGTACCGGTGCATCTGGAGGAAAACAAAAAAAGTGGGAAACGGAGAATCCCACAGAGGCCTTGGAGCAGTAGTAGGCGGCAAACTAGGAATGAGTTGTTGCGATGTGATCCGACTGCGATAGAAGGTCAGTGCTGTGTTTGGGCGGTGTGGCCACATGGGTCGGTACCTTGTGGAGAAGTTGGGGGCTATGCCCTTGCAATGCAGTGGTTATGTGATAGATTTCGTTTGGAATGTGTTCAGATCCGCACTATGTTTTGGCACAATGCTGCTGAAAATCCGACAGGAGTTAGGAGGGCTAATAAAAACTCTTAGTGCAGAAGGAAGCTGGCAGCTTAATCTAGGTTAAATATGCAGAGGAGAGCTAATGAAGAAGATGTAGTATAAACACTTGAGGACGGCTGTACAAAGGAAGACCATAATTTTTCCTGCTGATCCATTACTGCAGCCTTCTTAGTGCTCTGGGTGGGCACTGACATCCAGAATCTTGCTGGGTGGATGTATCCCTGGAATTTAATGCTTGTGGTCTGCTGTTTGGATCATTCAGGACATAAGTACAAAGAGAAGCAGAATTCAGGTTTACAGGAAGAACTTCCTTCTGGTGAACAAAGAAAATCTGAAAGTCTTTTGTGTTGTTAAAAGCTGTAGTAGAAAGACAAGTCAGGGAAATATGTTGTGGAGGTGCTTGTGTCATTCACAGGTAGATGGTCTGCAGTGGATAATCTCCATGTCTGTTTTATTTGATCTAGATTTTAAATGTAGGTATTGGTTATTTAATAAGATTTATGGTTACTGAGTTGGTGGGGTAAGCAAGAATTGCACGTTGAGATCCCTGGTACTTTGTCTCTGCAGTTTTACTGACTTAACTAGTTTTATGTAAATTACCTAAAAGAAGTTTTTTATCCTTTTGCTAATATTAGGCAAGAGTCGCAATGTTTATAATTTTTATTATAACAAAGGTCTTAGCAGAACAATCTGAAAAGATATAAGAGATTGACACACTTTCTTTCGTGAAACTAGTGGCCTTTCATATGTTGTACATGGAGGAAAACAAAAGCAGTTTCTGTTCTGAGGAAGAAGTTCTGGAATTATGCTGGTTTTCACCATTTTTTTCATTTGAAATTTAGATTGGGTTTGGGGGTTTTTTGGGTTGGTGTTTTTTTTTTTTTTTTGGTCTTACAATTCGTTAGAATTTTTGTTATTCACCAGTGTTATATAGGTAGTTGTCAATAACCTTATTGGCAAGATTAACCGTGAAGGATCACAGAATCATTGAGTCATTAACATTGAAAAAGACCTTCAAGATTATCAGGTCCAACCTTTGACTGAACACCACCATGCCCACTAAACCATATTGAGAAGAAGAAATTGGAGATCTGTGAACAACACCTACATTTTGGAAACAAGCCTCTTATTAGTTGTCACCATCATCCTTCTGCCAATGGTTTTGTCAATGTTTAGAAGTCTTAAAGACAGGAGTTGTAGGACTGTTGTTTTTCAGTGGAACTGCAGGTGAGAGTTTAGTGCAGAACCCCAAGGTGTATGAGCTCAGGTACAGCATGTGTGTAGTCATGCTGCTTATGGAACAAAGCCCGTGTTTCCCAAGGCTTTGAAAATGTTTTCTTCTAGATTGAAACTGGCAACGCATTGCAAAAGGCAAATCATCTGAGCCACTCCAAACCTGTTCAGTGGAGTGAGGCAGCAGCCTCATGAGTGAACCTGACACATCCCAGCCTGCTCCTCAGCTCCTTGGGATCATTTGCTTCTGCCAGGCTCTTGGCATTGGCTTCTGAATGAATGGACAAAGTACACAAGCTGCTGCTTTAGTGGTTTTTCAGGAGCCACTAAGGGCTCCTTTTGAGAATCACTGGCCTATGCTGATTTATTGAACAAGCGCTGAGCTGCAGTGAGAAGAGTCCTAACCTGGTGAATCAGCAGTCTCGGGGATCCCTGGGCCAGGCTCAGAATGTGTTTTTCAGAGGAAAGGGTCACTCACTTGTTCTGTCTACAAGTGTGTTTGACAGTACAGTCCAGAGCCTGATTCTGCCAGAAGTGCACCCATTGTGCAGGTGGTTTTCAATCCTAAGCAGGCACGTTCGCTCCTCAGCTGAAGGGTCTTCCCTCGCTGCTTTGGGCCAGTGTTTGGTGGAGCCCCTGCTCATGAGTCTGGCGTAAGGCCCTTGGTGCACTGTGTGCTCCCCTCTGCTTGCTGGCACTGCTGCTGGGAAGCTGCACACACTGGAGTGAGAATCCTGTCCCATTACAGTAATGGCTGGAAGTTCCATTGTGCTGAACGCTGTGTGAACCTGCTTTGAGTGATTGTTCCTCTCCCAGCGAGGCAAACAAATGTGATGGGATCAGGATCTGAGCACATGTGTGTTAAATCTTCGGGGAGTTACCCCAGCTGACAGTTTCTGTCCTTCCACATGCGTTTTTTACAGGGTTCTGTTAAAACTCTACATCTCACTTTAGGATACTTAAAGCTCCCTATCTGCACAATGAACACATGCAGTCAGATTAAGGAACATTATTGCAAGATTTAAGGGGGAGATAAGAGGTGTTGGCTGTAGAGAATGATTCTTGATGGTAGAAAACAGACACAATGGCATTTTATGAGAAGGACTGGCAGTAACTCCATGTAAGTGTAGGAGACTGAAAAATAATAGTGATGTTCTTCATTAAAAAGGAATTTAAATTTTTTTAATATAACTTTGCATAGAGGACCTACATTGGCTTTCTATGGAATTTACCTTGTAGATATCTTCAAAGTACAGGGTAATGATTAAGACAAAAATTAAAAGCACTATTTCTTAGCAAGTCATCAGTCCTCACTTTGTTACAATTCTGAGTTAATTTAACCCTGAAGTTTGTTGGAAAGACTGTAGGAAAAACTGAATTTTAGTATTTATGGAAATTGATAATAGCTTTCCGTGTCTTAATTTTTACTACTTTTGGGTTTACATTGCTGAACTTTTTTAATGATCGTTTATCTCTTTCTCTAGTGGTATGCCTGCAACACAGAACAGTTGTCTGAATCCCTTCAGCCCATTTTTGTCCAGAGTTACCTTGACCAAGGAACACAGATCTTCTTAAACAACAGCATTGAGAAGTCAGGCTGGCTGTTTATCCAGCTCTATCACTCTTTCGTGTCCTCTATTTTTAGCCTTTTTATGTCTAGAACGTCTATCAATGGGTAAGTGAAAAGTCGATCTTGGGTAAGCTAAATACAGTTTGGATTTAGAGTTTTCAAGTGTTCAGCCTTACCCCTTGATCTGCCAGCTTTTCAAAATGTGTGATTTCCCTTTGCTGGTCTGTCAGATGTGAAATGCCCTCCTGTGTTCATCATGCCCAGCTCTCCTAACTGCTGAACACCATTTCCAGTGTGGGGGGACAGAGGAGGTGATTGCAAATAATACAAGACAGTCAGAGGATTCTAATTGTATTTTATAACTTGTATTAATTTTCTTCTAACTAAGAGAGTGTTTTCTTTGTTTCTCTTCCCTCAGCTTTCCGCCCCCTCACCTTGCCCTTGCCCTTTCCCTACTGCCACATTTATATCAGTTACTGTTGTGGTTGTGCTGGTTGGTGGCTGTATCCAGTCAGTTCTGTATTGCACCTAAAACTCTTCCTGCTACAGAGTGTTTGCACTGCAAATCATGGCAAACAGTGCAAAGCTGGCCGAGTGTTGTGTCTGGTAACACTAGTGTGGAATTCTGTCCTTCCTCTTATTCTGTAAAACAATTCCACCTCAATTTGTGTGTAAGCTGCACTGAACAGGTAACTGCTGATGTTGCATGTTTGACTGATGAAACATCAGCAAAGCAGGAAAACATAAGCTGATAAAACAGTGTTCTTCTATTCTTATTGCATCAGTTGCAGGGGAGTTTGGTTGTTCATAGGCGCTTAAGTATTTTTTTCAGAGAAGTCAGTGCCTTTTTTTGCTCACCTCACCCCATTCAGACACATGTTTAACAGATTATCAGTTTTGACCTTATGAAGAATGCATTTTGTTACATCTATCCAATTTCTCCAGTATCCCCACCTCTGCACCTGCTACATATTTCTGCACAGTCTGACACAAGATAGGAGCTGTCTGCTGGGGCTAGAAAAATAGTCTTTTTCCTTATTTTCTACCCAGATGACTTTATGAGCTTCCCTGTGGTGTTCTTAGTTATGTGTAGCTTTATATAAAGGTTCCTTTGGTCTCTTCTTCCTTTCTCTTCTATTTTTTTTTCAAAGGCTCTTCAGGGCTTTGAATAACACCTCATAATGCTGTTAGGAATAATAGCTATGAGCCAATTATACAGTGTGGACTGACACATGTGTGCTGCAAGGGGGCTCTACTTAAATTGGATGTAGTCTGTTTATTTTTATACATTTGATATCCTGCTTAGTTTCTTCTGTATGACTTTGTATACTCTGTCCTTTTTGTTTCTTTGGGTTTTAGTACAGTCAGTCTTTCCTAGGCCACCTCCTTTTCACATTTTTTATTCTTTGTGTCTTTTTATCTCTGTTTATCTTTTTTTCTGTTTGTTTTTTTTTTTCCTGTTCATTGTCTTTAAGTTTAACCTGCTATCCAACAGGAGTTTAAAGAATAGTATTTATCTACCTGCAGTCTATTACTGACCAGTTCTTTTTCCTCTGCCTGTTCTTCTCACTGTTTCATCATTGAATTCTGCTATGACAGCTGAAATGTGTCACTGTGTCGTCTTCAAACAGTTATGAGAGGGTATGTCATTGACTTGATCCATAAGGAATCCAACTGTCACCTCTACCCAATTCCTTAATGAGTTGTCTATTTTCTGTTCCACAGCTTTTCATGTTGAATGCAGGATCTGCAGATAGCAGCAAAAGCCATTGTAACATTGAATTTAAAAAATCTGTTTTGCCCCTCCAGCAGTGTTACCCCCATCCTTTCTTTAAATCTGTTCCCTGTCTTCCCTCCTCGTTCCACATCCTATTCCTCATTCATTGTGCATTTCTGTGGCTGCAGCCATTTTATTTCCCCTGTTATTTTATCTTGGTTTTTTTTTTTTTAAGTAGGTGGCAGAGATTCAAATCTGCAGATGTGGCAAATAAGGTTCAGTCTTTATCTTTCCTTCTCTTTCTCTTCCCCTTCCTTTTTTTTTTTAATGCAATCATTTTCTTGAGCTGCACCCCACGAGCTCTTCCTTACCTAATCAAATTCCTTCTGGAATCTTAACCACTGTAACTGCATGTGGCTCTGTGTTTGATCTCTGAGAAGTGCAAGGCAAGTTGAACTGGATTTAAAATTTATCTGAGCAGTGACCTTGTCTACTATTATGTGTGACTGGTTCCTGCCAAAGCACATTCTGAATTTCTTCACTGCCTGTCCTGTTAAAGTTTGTACAAAATCGGTCATTTCTTGTTTTTACATTTCAGGCTGCTGGGAAGGGGCTCAATGTTTGTGTTTTCCCCAGAACAGTTTCAAAGACTGCTTAAAATAAATCCTGAATGGAAATCCCACAGACTTCTCGATTTAGGGGCTGGGGATGGAGAAGTCACTAAAGTCATGAGTCCTCACTTTGAAGAAATCTATGCCACTGAATTGTCTGAAACTATGATATGGCAGCTTCAGAAGAAGAAATACAGGTATTGTACTGAATAATTCCTACATCCTTTGTATCAGACATTACAGCAAAGTAATCTATTAGTAATTTAATGAATGTTCAGTATTGTCAGTCAATTCCTTTATTCTTTGATTGTTATGGAAAAGGCTAACCTGTACAAAAGCAGGAAAGCAAACACATCTGATGTTCCCTCTTAGCAGTGTTGGGTTTTGTCTCCTTTATTACCTGATGTTTATCAGGCAGTATCCAGGTTCATAGGGCTGCACATGTAGCCAATGCTGGTCATTGATTTTGTTTTCTTTTCCAGAAGACCAGAAGGGATCGTGTCTGTCTCTTCTCTAAATGGTTACCATTTACCAGCACTATCAACACATCCACAGGGAATTTTTGTCTTCAACACCGTATCTCGTTCTCTTTCCTTTCACAGGGTGCTTGGTATAAATGAATGGCAAAACACAGGATTTCAGTATGATGTTATCAGCTGTTTGAATTTGCTGGATCGCTGTGATCAACCACTGACTGTATTAAAAGATATTAGAAGTGTACTGGAGCCAACCAGAGGCAGAGTCATCCTAGCACTGGTTCTGCCATTTCACCCCTATGTGGAAAATGGTAAGTGCACAGATTAACAGCTGTTTAGGCAGTTAAAGAAAACATTTGTAGGATCTAGTATCCCAGATTAAATGTTTAATAAATGACATGTTTGTATTTGATTTTTTTGCAAATAACTAGTACAGGGCATGTCCAGAAGTATGAAATCATAGGTAAATAGGCACCATGATGTAAGCTGTTTTGTTAACTCCACAGAATACATTGTTGGCACCAACAAAAAGCTCAAATATTGAAGTCACAGATCCTGTTCTGCAAGTTACCACATTTCAGCTGTGTTGGAGCAGCATGGGAAAACTGGTCCCTGATTAGGGCCTTTTACCTAGAGGTGACCCCAGCTGTCTCTAGTGACCAATTGAGCAAAGCCATGAGAACTGTCTAATGCTGAATAGACAGTTCAGGTCAAGCTGTTTCAAGTGTTCCAAATGAATCCCACCTAAAAATTCATAGGGAGATAACGTTCACATTCCAACATGAGGTCTCAAAGTAAAATATAGACCCCTACACATACAAATATCAGCCACTACTAATACTGTATTAAATTACCTTGTACTAGTAACAGGAATAAAAAAAGTAAAATTCAGTGCCGAAACTCAATTATTTACCCTACTTGGATTTTAAAGAAATATATAAGAGATTTTCAGATGAATCTGTCCTGATGACTAAACTTCTAAAGAGACAAGAAACTTTTTTACATGCCTGTGATTGTGGATTCAGGTTGAAGCACCCCTGAAGGTGGTTTGAATTCCAGGAGGCTGATGTTCATCAAACATTTTTTGGACTCTGGTTCTCCTTGAGTGCTAAGACTTGTCTGTGGAAAGGCATGGATGCCCAGAAAACACAGAACTAATCACGTTCTGGCAATCACAAATGCATCAAACGGAATCTGATTTTCTCTTTTTACATGCCAGTGGTATTTTGGTGGGAGAAGGGAGAAAAGAAGTTTTAAGTATAAGAAGTAATGCCATCAGATGAAGAATTACTTAAAATACAGTATTTGAGCTTGTAATTTTGTAACTGTTCTGAAAAGTAATGTGTCTTAAATTAGATTTGGGGTTTGACTTAGGCATCTGTAAAGTATTTCAAGCTTATTTGGTTACAACTTACCATTCCTGTAATGTGGAATAATATGGCTTCCCCTTGTAGAAATCCTTTAAAATTCCAAATAGCAGCAGTGTCTTTCTAGTCTTTCACTGGCATATTAGAACCAAAAATTGAGAAATGCTTTTTTTGTGTGCCTTCAAAACTCTGTGCCATTGTGTTTGGCAATCACTATTGCACCCCACATCTACTTTTCTGCATGTTGTTGGGTGACCCCATAACAGACCATGTACAACTCCCTGGCTCAACAGGAGGGGGATAAATTAAGGAACAAACTATTCTAAGCCTGCTTATATCCTTCATCACTAATCTCCTACCATACACTTGGAGGAGAAGAGAGAGTGAAATTTATAAATCCCAAGGGACTGGAAACATGTTCTGTGATTGTTGAGCACAGTCATTCGTACTTGTTGAAAGCTGAAATGCTGTTGTAAGATGATTTGTAAACCAGTATCATAATTTTATTCATGATGGTGATTTGGCAGATGAGTCACTTTGCTGAAGGCAGTTTTCTTCCCTTAATATGTTGTGAAACTTAAAAACATGCTCAGTTTGTGTGTTTGCCACTATTATGGATACGGACCCATATAAACTGTTCACAGTGCAGGTTAGCACACGCAAAGGTTACAGCTTTCCCACTTAAGATCAACTTAACTGTGGGCTAAAGAAACAGACAATGAGCTGCCAGACTGTCTTCATGATGTGAAAACCATTTTAGAATTTCAGTATTTTCATTCAGCTGTTCTACATGATGATGCATTTTAAAAATAGATAAGTACGTATTTTTTATATGTAACAAAGTTATACTTGGAACATTCGAAGAGGAGAACATTTCATGGCTCAAGTAACTTCTTGTAGCAGCTCATTAAAACCAGCTTGGACCCACGTAGTGAAACTTTTTAATTTTGAAGAGGGAGAACAAATGGAAAAGAGTTGGAGCAGGTAAGATGCCTGATCCAGTGATAGATTCATAGAAAGAAGTGGAGAAATTATTTTAATCAAAATGAGATATTTGGGTTATTACATTGCAGTATGAGGGGATGGTAATGGTGGAAGCTGTCTATGTGAATAACATAAAACCTGCTCTAAGAGAACAAAGCAAGGTGGAGGAGGAATTAAAATACAGAACTGTGCTCACTGTTTGTGGAATGACAGTGACACCTAGAGTCCAGAGGAGTTTAGTCATAAATTCTCTCTGGGGCTTTTCAGTTTTATTTCACCATGCAGAACAACCAGGAGTGCAGTTATTGCAGGTTTCTAAATTTGGTAAGAGAGCCAGATGAATCGTCAGGTATTAAACCAGTCACTAAGAACAAGTATTACCACAACTTTGTTTTTAATAGGTATCTCATAGAGTCATCTAAGAATCCTTTGTATTTCCTAATACAGACAGAAAAAGTCATTATTGGATAATACATGACTAGACTGGTGTAAGTTTCTCTAAAATAAAAATGTCATGCCATGCTTCAGAGCATAGTAGTGAACACTGGGAGCCTGGGTGTGTGAAATTTCCTTGTTGAACATATTAATATCCTTGTGAGTGATTGACAGGGGTGAGAAGGCAAAGGTGTGTTTTCCATCCTCCTGAAATACTCTTAATTGAGCTGGAAACACAGTAGTGTGTAAGATGGACCCTTGCTTTGTCTCAGTTGTCAGTTCTCATCCTGCTGAAGTGAGAAATGCCACTTCATTTGTTAAACAAAGCCTTGCTTTGTTTAAATTATGATAAAAGATGCAGCTGTTCTTTAGAAGGGAAAATGCCTGATACCAACAGATATCTTGTGAAAGTGCTGATTTTGCAGATTGGCTGGGTAGTAACTGCTGAAAAAAGCACTTTAAAAAAAAAGTATACTGCCTTTGACTGGATAGTGTAGTTCTTTTTTACGCTTGTATCCATGTTGAACAGGCACGTAAAGGCAAAACGTGGTGCTCCAGGTATTCCTGACTTGGGATGGTTGGACTGGGAGATGGGGGTTGCCAGTCTAGCAGGTGCATTTTAGTATTGGAGGAGCAACCTTTTCACAATGACCATTACTTTCCTAAATAGGCTTGGAAGAAGCTCCTGTCCCAAATGAGCTTTGCCAGGATAGTGCCTGTGTTTATATTGTCCGTTTTTTCTGCTTGCCTGACAGGTTTTGCTCTGTTTAAGCTGTTCTATGGCTCATTAAGTGTCGGTTTGTAAATGTTACATCAATAGCTATCCCATTAACGTGACCAAACCCAGAATTTCATCCATGAATCGAGTTTATTTTCTGTTGCTGTAAATTATCAGACATCTTTCACAATTGCTCAGTTCATGTAAAAGGAATACGTATAAGTTTATGTAAAGAGGAAAAAAAAAAGACATAGAATTCAATGTAAACTAAAAAAAGAAGCTTTTATGAAGCATCAGCAGTTTTCTTACAAAGATGAAGTCTTTTCCCAGGGTTCTTGGAAATGGAAAATGGAATGCGTAACACAGATGTAAGGTACAATGCACTTGGTTCTGGTGATCTGTTTAGAAAATACTCTTGAACAACACTGCCCTGCAAGGTTTCTCCTCTCTCTTTAAAGCAGAGGAAGTCTGTGAAGAAGCTTAACTTCGTCACCTGCTCCTTTGCTTGCGCAAGAACTGTTGAACAAATCTGAAGTGCTGCACATGCTCATCTGTTCTGATAAACAGTGTCATCTTCCAAGTCATCCTAGGGAAAGAAATGTTTCATTACTGAGGTGATTTTTTTTTTTTTTTAATAAAGGCAGAATATCTTTTTTGAGGCAAACTCCATCCCTTTAGTGTTTCAGTAAAATCCTTTCTCCCCTCTTAGCCAGTTGTTTTTGTCCATGTGCTATCTACGGGCTTCAGAACGTTTCTTACCCTGTTGGCTTTTCCTAATCTCCAGGGAGCACAGAGGCAGTAAAACATAGCCCATATTTTCATATCTGATGCTCAAACCAAGGACCAGGTCATGTCAGCAGGGACTTGAAGTCTTTAAAGGGGTAATTACAGAGGAAAATGGTTGGAGCTGTATGGAAATAAATGAAGTAAAATGTACAGAGGAGAAGTGCTTGACTTTGGTCTGTTTCATTTGGTTCCTCCTTGCATCTGTGAATGGTCTCCCTGCTCAGAATAGGAAAGAATTAACATTGTTTCTCAAGGGAAGCAAGATTTTTGAAGCAAGATTTTGAAGCCATTTCCCTTGCTCGCAAATACCTGTGACTTCTAAAGTTGTGTGGTTTGGTTTTGCAGGTTTTTTTAATAATTTACATGGCACATGTTAAATTATTGTCATGTAAGACTTAATGGCATAAATTCGGAATGATGAAATAAGTTGTGTGGCATTACCCAGTGATGTTGAATACTTAGTTCAGGCTCTGTGTGCTGAAGGAGGGGAAGTATCTTTAAATATATTACAGAGCTTTTATAATAGTTTTATTTCTGTCCCCTATTCTGGGTTAAGGGAGCAAGAGGAACTGCAAAAGAAATATTTTTCAAACACGACCTGTAAATAGCTCCAGGTATTTTACCAAACAGTCCAGAACCAGACTTCTTCTTGGCAAAATACAAACTTTTGGCAATTTTATTTTTAAATGTACGTGCATAATTTCAAAAGGGGGGTGTGTGTATATACATATATACACACACATGTATAAATATATATATGTAATTGTATGCATATGCCCATTTATAATGCTTTATAATGTCATTGACTGTCATTCAGAATACTTTTTTTTACACCTCTATCAAATTTAAAGGAAATAGACAAACTCCTAAAACCCTTTGTCTTTTTCCCCATAAATTTAGGTATTGGTAGCTGGATACTCACAGGCTGCTGGCTGTGTTGAATGTATCTCTGCTTTTGAAGTTCTTGAGCAATCGCTTGAAAAATTTTTCGGCCGCTATTTATTTTCTGCAAATATTTAAAATATTTTGTTTCAGTGCATCATTTTGTGTTGGAGGAAACATCTTTTTCCACCTTTTGTTATTTAGATTTTTTTACCTGGATGTGTCTTTGGGAATGTTACTTAGTAACACTTTAAAAACACACAGTCTGGCAAGCAGAAGGCTTTTAAATTAGACTATTATTGCGTTGCTTACCATATACACATTCTTTAATGGATCTTTAAATGCATGGCTTCTGGTTTTTATACAAGGATAATAGTGGTGGAGGTTGTTGTTTTAAACACATTAGTGCTTACTTGAATTGGATCATTTAAAGAAACAAAAGAGTAATAGCAAAACCTGTTATTGTCAGAAGTTTGGACAAAATTTACTTAAAACCTAAAGGAAACAGTGTATTAGAGATGGCCTTTACATAGATTAACTTTACCAGGTATCCAATGGGTTAAAAATAAATTAACTGGTTTGTTAAAATTAGTTAAATATAAATTCATAACTAGTTTTGTACAAATCTAAAGTGAAGCCTTAACAGCTCGGAATGTCTCTTTAATGGAGTAATCAATTAATCACAATTTTGATGCCCAATATACTTCTAAAAGACAAGAAAAAGAAGCTCTGAATCACAGACAAAGGAAATAACATGGTAACATACACAGTTCTCTGTTGTTTGGTCTTTCCCACTTTTCTTTAGCAGCTTTGTTTTTAACTGGACGGAGGGAAAATAAATGAAAAAGTAATTAAAATACAAGGTGAGAAGTTAGCAGAGTAGTTAAAAGTGTTGCCCTTTTGCAGTGTCAGTTTGTAGGTAAGTGTTTCACTAGATCAGCTTATACCATTGGAAAAATCAGAGAGGTTTTCACACGTGTAAAGCCTTTTTCAGCTTTTGGTAGTAGATACTGCCAGTATTTTTGCTTTGAGCACAGTGGGACCTGCTTGAAACACTACTTAACTCTCAAAAAGAATCCAATGGCATCATAGATCCAGTTTTTCCCCTGAAGAAGGCTTGTTTAATTTTTCCCACTGTGCTCACACTCTGTACCTTCACTTCTAAAGAAAAACAAAAATGAAAAAGCCAGTCCTGCCTTTATGCTTGGACAGTGGTCACTACAGGAAAGAACCATTTTACCATATCATACCAGTAAGGACTGTGAAATCCTGATTCTCCTGTCAAAGTCTCATTATTATGTAAAGGTTCCAGTTGTAGCTCTGGGTGTTTGTTTTTATCTAAACACAATTTTTGTTCTAGATTAAAAAAAAAAAAGGCAGTAATTACATAACTTTTAACCATGTGCATTTTAATGGGTTTGTTTCTGTAAGAATATTCCAAGTCTCTGATATTTTTTAATTTTGCCATTATCTCTTCTGTACATGTATGAAGAGAATCAATAGACAAGCGAAGTCATTCTGCAGTAAATTTGCTGCACCTCATAAATACTTTGATGGGAAATTTAAATTATTTTACTTTTACTGGAAATTTATACTCTCAGGATAATTTTAACTTCAGAATACCTTTTCTTTTAGACACTTTACTGAAAAAAGAAAATGTGGTTGCTGTTGAGAGTCCAGGTATGTGCCATACAGGAGTTCAGAGGTGTGTGTGTGCAGCACATGGACTTCAACCAACCTCCTCTTTAAAAGTTAACCATAAAAGTTAGGAAATCTAGAAGTGTGTTTTTATTCCCCTTATGGAGATGTTAAAACTGCATCGATTTACAAAATGAACAAAACCAGAAAAATCACTTTGAGCCTACCTTGTAGACCACAAAGGATGTGAGCACAGCAGAGCTGTACAGGAACAGTAAGGATGAGGTGATGATCATGAAGATGAGTTTTCCATTGCTGTGCTGCTTCCCTGATCCTTTATTAAAAATGAGTGTTAGAGTAAAGGGCAGTTCTGATTCACATAATTTTTTTAAGGCTCTACATTCCAGCTTCCTTTCTCTGAGGAGTTAAAAAACCTTATACCATCAATATTTTTCTGGTTCATTTTCAGTCTAAATTCCTTAGTGAGATCATTTTCCTTTTATTTGTTCATATGTTTGCAAGGGCAATGGAGACCTGTTAGTTTTGATTACAAACCCTTCCTTTAGGGGTAGAGAGAGAATGGAATCCAGTTTCCTGCTCTTGTAAAGGTATATCTGAATAAAGCTCTGTTCAGAAATGGAGTTAAAGGAAGGAAGGGCTATAAAGAAAGTAATAATCCAGCTGAGTGTTTCTGAGTTTTTTTCTATTTTAGGTATGTAAAACTGACATGTAGTTACTGACGTTTCATCACTTTCTTAACTAGAAGGCAAGTGATACAAAGGTTTAGAACATTTTTCTCAGGCTGGCACAGTGAATCCCCGGGTCTGAGGTCCTGCACTCTCTTGCTTGTACTTCTACTAAATGTTGGTTTCTCTACTTCCCTTTTTTTTTTTGTTGCAACTTCCTTTCTCACAGCCATGAAAGTCTTTATGTAAGAGGATGTACAGTATGGTTAGATAGCACAAGTACAAAATTTCTTTCTTTTTCTAGAGTCATCTTCATCATATGACAGAACAGCGTAATTAGCAAACAAGGTTGAGATGCTTATTTGTGGAATCCCTCTGGTTTTACTAATAACATCTTAATATAGTCATACTACTCCTAATGGGTTTGTTGGTATTTCCATCTTAAATGTCATTCTTGAAAGTATAAATAGAGAGAGTATTTAGACAAGAGAATTGATTTCTTCTAAGATGTTTCATTAAGAAGGAATGAACAACTGACCTGTTACCGTTAGTACTGTTCCGCCTCCTGTTTGTTTAGAAAGGGGTGAATCTGAGTCTGAAAATGCTACTCCACAGATATAAACAGCGTTGTCATCTACAGTCACATCTTTTATCTGAAGTAAGATGTTATTTTGTGATAAGCGTACTTGGTACTTCTGATGATCTGTGCATGCAGGGGTACACAAATCCTGATGTGAATTAGTTAAAAAGCGAAACCACAGAACTTCAGGTGGGGACGAGGAGCATCCAGAGGCAGAGAAAGTGCATGTTAGGGACACGTTGTTCATGGAGGAGTCAGCCTGCTGAAACCTGGGCTGTGTTACAGTGACTCGGCACTGATCTGCAACACCTGTTGGGAAGGAACAATTAGTAATGGGAGGGACAGCCTAAAAGCAAGGTACAGTCTAAAAAGAAAACACAACTACTTTTGGTTCATTCAGGAAAAGGTGGGAGGAAAGGAGGAAACCAACCGTGTTTCAGACTTGAAATTGTTAAGGCTGTTTTCAGCGAACTTTGTTCTTAGATAATTCCTACAGCTTGCACATGTGTTCATTTAACACTTTTATCTACAGGGTAATGTGCTTGGCTTTCTATTTTCTGACAAAATAGAGAAGATTGATAGATGTAAAGCAATGTGAGTGTTTCCTTTGGCACTTGAGAAGACCAGAAGAACACTTTGTGCAGTTCCCTGCCTGAGATTTAGTCCTGCATGTTTGGGGGGGTACTGGGCAGTGGGGGTGGGTGTTGTGTGGCCTAAGTGCAGCTGCTCAGTGGAGCAGTTCTGCAGGGCTTTCTCTCTCCTCCACTGTTCCTCGTCTGAGTCAAGCCACACAACCCGAAGGCAGGCAGTGGAAATGTCATAAATCAAGACATTCATAATTTAGCAACGTTATAACATTGATTAGAATTCACAATAGTTCCTAGACATTCTTCCATTTCATCACATATTTTGACTCTGGGTTTCTAAGAATAATAATGCTTGTTAGTTCTGACATTTAAAAATGTATGCAGAGAAAACAGGAAGGTTAATCAGAGAAGAGCATTTTAATTAAGGAACTAAAATAATGTGTGGTTTAATATGACTAGTCTGGAAGGGGATTTTTAAAGTTCTTATTAAAATCCATAGTGTAAATTCTCTTTTAGTATATTTAATTTTTTTCAAATAAATTGTGTAGTTATTTAAATGATGGCATTGAGAGTATTGCATTGAGAATAAAGGCAGTATCTAAACAGCATGTTTTTGTCCTTGCCAGAAAATAACAAATTAGAAGATAAATAAACTGAAATCTCTTAGTGTACTACTGATACACAATTTATAAACCTGTCCATGGTGAACAATTAGCATTGTCCCTTCACCATTTTTCTCACCAAATCCAGTCAGATTCAGTGTCTGTGACTTTTACAGGAATAAAATGAAGCTGTTTCTGTGTCAGGTCCGTATCAGAGCCATTCCACAGCAGCTACAGCAATCTGAAGATTATAAGTTGTGTGGTGAAAGGCAGTAGCTTGTGCTCCTGCAGCTGATCCCCTTCTCTTTTCCACCTTACCCACAGGCTCTGGTGTCCTTGCAGAGCAGAACTGCATGGCCTCAGGTCATGTAGGTGCTGCCTCCTGAGCTTCCCAAACCCTCCTCCCAAACAAACACAATTGCAGTGAAACCAGGCTGCTGCTGGAGTGTTCCAGGCAGGGAAGTGCAGCAGGATTTGACTCATAAATCACAGGTTACAGCAGCATTTCAGACTTTTGGAAGAAAAAAGCATTTGCTAGCAGTTGTGTGCTTTGGAAGTTATATGAAGATAGCAGAAATTAACTTAACTTTCAGCAAAACTTTTCACTGCTTTTATTTTGTAGCTGTGTTGCAAATCATAACCACAAAATTCTCAGTCTTGTTTAACTGCTGTTAAATGAGAAAATGTAATAAATTTTTTTAAAGTCTTACCAGCACCATACAGGATATAGTCCAACGCCAGCATTAGCACGTTTTTCAGTTTGTTGAAAGATGCCATTTCTTGTATCTCTCTGGAAATGAATCTTCTTGAAGGAAGAGGAACTTAGGAAATGTTTGGATTTGCAGAACTGTCTTAATCACAAGATGTAGAACTTCCTGTTTAGAAGGGTGTTTACTACTGCATTTAGCAAACTGTTTAAAGGTACAGACAAAACCAGAAAGCTTTTGTTTGTTGTGGATGACAATACTTGGAAAATGAGTGAAAAACTTTAAATTTTGAACTTCTGAGAGTTGTACCTATAATCCTTCAGATTATTTCATTGGCTATAACAAATAACACATTTTCCAGCATGCTACAAGTGATCAGCTTCTTCATTTTATATGACCCTAAGCAGCCTTTAGCAGATCAGCTGCTTGGTGGCCACTGAAGGCACAAAGTAGCCATCCATCCTAATGTGGTAATACACTGGTGAAAGCTTCACAGCAAATCATAATTTTCAAGTTGCTGGCTCTAATTACTGTAATTACCTCTGTGCCTGTCTGCTGTACACCAGCCTCACTAATGGCAGTTAGCCACTCCTGGGACTTGTAGTTAAAAATGTAACAAAAGATAACCTTAAAGAAGCTGCTTTTGAACAGCAGGGATAAACTAGAACTGATCTTGCAGCAGGTCTACAAGGGGTTTGGCAACCTCCTCTGTGGAGTGGAATGGAACATCATCAGTGTAATTATGCTTTCTGTAAGAAAATGCAGCACACAATTATAAAGTTTTCTTTACAATTGAAACAAAGCTGTTCTGTTTTCTCAGTAGGTGGCAAGTGGGAAAAACCCTCAGAAGTTTTGGAAATCAAAGGGCACACTTGGGAAGAACAGGTGAACAGCCTGCCAGAAGTTTTCAGTAAAGCTGGTTTTGCCATTGAGGCTTTCACCAGACTGCCCTACCTCTGTGAAGGTGACATGTACAATGACTACTACGTGTTGGATGATGCTGTCTTCGTCCTCAAGCCAGTGTAAGCCTGGGTGAAGTAAAGCTCCACAATCTAACCCAAGAAGCAGCCTCTGAAAGAGGGTTTTGATTTATGGTTACTTAAAGGGAGGGAATTTTGGGATTGCCATGCTAAATAAATACCGTGTAAGGAATTTAAAGGCCAAAATACTAATGTATTTCTTTGTAGTGTGATTAGGGGGGGAAAAAAGTTGTTTTTTAAATGGACTCCTCAGCTGAGAATTTGTTTTTTTACCAGCTCTTAAACCAACATTGCATTCTGCAATCCAGCAGCAATGGGGGATATTTTTTTATACTTACCTGCAACAGGGATCATATCCAAACAAAAGCAATAGTCTTTATAATGGTGAATCTGATACAGTGTGAACTGTTGTGGAAGAAATCAAGCAAAATCTGGCAATAAAGTTATCCATTCAGTTCAAGCCTTGTTGAATAAAAACTGTTGAAATGGATAATCTTCCATGCTAAGTTGCTTTCTCTCTTACTGTCATTCTTCACGTTTTTAATCATGCTAATAAACTTTTTTGAGATGACCTTTGCATTAACTTTTGTGTTCATTTTTGTAACCATAGCCATGCTTGTCTGCAGCAACTGCTCTTTGTGTTGAGAATCAAGCTTTCAGTAGCAGCACAAACTTGCATTTATTTAAACAGCATTTAATTATTGTTTAATGGGATAACAGTGCACAAAAAATGTATCACTTTTGGTTGGGTTTCCTTCATGTTCCTCTCCAAGCCTCATAAATCCTCATTGCTTTTGCATATGCCATTTTCCAGCTAAAGGGGTTATGGTAGAACTTCTTAAAACTGCACTTTAAACTGATGGCTTTAATAACAAACCCTCTAAGCAAGTTGTTGCCAAATGTTTTCAGCTTTAAAAAGTTGCAGGTGGTTTCTTGCAAATTTCCTGTGTCAAACTGCCTATGAGAATCAGACTGCAGGGGCTTGAGAGTTCAGCTAGCTTGAGAGAGTCTCCTTTCTTCAGAACTACTGAATAAATGTTATTTATTTTAACATGTCTTGTTTAAAAAACTGTTTTAAGTGGATAATTTCTGGCAGTTGGGATATAATCTTCCTTTAAAACAACAAGAGACATCATAAGTAGTACAGACCTGGCAGGTGTACTTCATGCAGTGCTTGAGCTGCAGGTGTGAGAGAGCAGAGAGACCTCAGGTAAGTAAAGTAAGAGCTGACTTCTGTTGCTTTTGAAGCCTAAAAAAGTTGTCTGTTGTGGGTTTTTTTGTGGTTTTTATAATTATTGGTGATTCTGTGCCAGGTAGGATGTTTAACATGTCGTTTTAAGTTTACGTCAAACTCACTTTGCCTGATGGTTAATGATTTCTCCTGCCAATTTTTTAGCTTTTTGTTCTCAGTCATCTTTGTGGAAGAGTTAAGTATTCTGTAGTATGGGGCAAGGGATTTGACTGGTGAAATTTCAAATTACTGTTCAACAGTAACTTAGTGTTATTCTCATTTGAGGATGTGCTGTTGCATTTTGGCACATATTGCCATCAGATTTGTCTGTTGGGAAAATGAGCTATGTATGCTCTGGAGTGAATCCATTAATTTATCTTATGCTACCTTCATTTTGTACTCATCTAGTAGTAGGAAAATGTTTTTTAATGTGTCATGAATTTAGGTTAAGGTAGCAAATATGTATTAAGACAAACTTCTTCAAAGGTACTTAAGTGTTTTAATCCCACAGGTTAAAAATCACACAAGAGACTGCATTTCATGTTTCTCATCTTTCAGTCCTGTCACTTAGGATTTCAGTTTGTAATAGCTTTGAAAGGTCTGGGAACAGAAGGCGCAATGTAAATAATAGGAGGTTTTTTCCCTTTCTTTTGTTTTTCTACTTTGTTCACTCTATTTAACCAAGTATTCTTACACTGGAGATGAGGAATTAAAACATGAGCAATAATGAAGAAAAGCTTTCTACAAAGCCTAAATTCAGCAGGGTCAAAAACCTTAGTCCTGTTGAATAAACAGAATAAACCGTAGGACTGTACCTACATCTGTATTTCTAAAGCTAGGTTCCTGGGGAGGGAAGGGACTTCTTCCTCCCTCCGGCCCCTGAGAGAGCATTTGTGTGCAGTTAATGCTGCTCACAGCCCGCACAAAGAAACTCTTGGGTCCAGTAGTTCATTAAATTGCCCCAAATACTCTTAAGATGCCATCTAAGGGAACAAGTGTTGCAATTCCAGTGCCCAAATTCATTACTCCCGGCTTTGGGAATCCTGCCTTGTCCTTCCGCTGTCCCTGTCCTGCTGTGGGTGACAGTGTCCAAGCTGCACTTCAGTGCTCTCACTTATGTGCGGTGTTTTGCCCTGGAGAGTGACTAAACTGTTCTGTTTTCTCAGGGTGGACTGGGTGTGTTGCACTGCAGGAAAACAATGCTGTGCCAGGGCGTGATTTAGCCAGAAACCTTCAAAGCAAAGTTGGAACAGCTTCATCCCTCACAACCACAGCCCCCTTCTGCCGGGTGATCCCAGGTACAGCCAGTTCATGCTCTGCTCTGAGGAACCCAGGGCCAGCGGCCCCTGCTTGGGCCGGGGAGATGGGGGAGCAGGGCAGCACCAGCCCAGCCCCGTCTTTCCCCTGCACAGCTTGCTGAGCTTTCTTCCTCTCGGGACAGAAGTGTCCCGTCCTGCCTGCTCTGGGAGTCCCGAGCCCCCGGCAGAGGAGGCTTTACCGAGCTCTCTTCCTCTCGGGACAGAAGTGTCCCGTCCTGCCTGCTCTGGGAGTCCCGAGCCCCCGGCAGAGGAGGCTTTACCGAGCTCTCTTCCTCTCGGGACAGAAGTGTCCCGTCCTGCCTGCTCTGGGCGTCCCGAGCCCCCGGCAGGGGAGAGTTTCCTGCCCGCCCTGAGGGCCGGTGCTGCTGGGCTGGCACCTGAGGCTGCAGGGCGGCGCTGGGCCGGGCCCTGCTCTCGGGGTCCCTGGCTGGAGCCGCCCAGCTCCCGCAGTGCAGGGGAGGAGGCGCACACGGCACAGGCAGGTAAAGTGCTCTGGGGCCCTGGCTCTCCTTCTCTTCTCCTCCCCTCTCTCCCTTTCCAGCCCGGACCCATTGCGGGTTCCCTCACTGCGTGTGGTGCTTTTTCTCAGAGCCCGGGTGCAATGGGGAAGGTGGGCACCGGCAGTGCAAGGGCTTATCAGCAAGGCGTGTGATTGTGAGGTCAGCCTTCTGGTTATCAAGCTTCAGATAAGGCAGCGACTGCATGGAGTGAGTGATAAAATGTCTAGGATTTCTGTACACCAAGAGTGGCTTTTCGGGGAGTGAGAGGAGAAGGCAGTCTGGGAGCTCCTCATAGGTGGGGAGTCCTGCAAGGGTGACTGGTCAGAGATCTGATCACAGCATATGCAAGGAATGATCTCTGGGGAAATGCTGGATGGGAGCTGCAGGAGATCCCCACTGTGTGATTTGGGACTGTCTGATAGCTGCTGTGAAGTGAAAACAGACCTGTTTCACTGAAAAAATGAATTACTTCATCCCTCAGATTGTCTTACTAAGCAGGGCTATTTCACAGCAGACTTTGTGCACCTGCTGATTGTCCGCTTGAGTTAGTCAGGATGAAAAAGCACTTTACTTAGCATTTAATCTCCTTATATATTAAGTTAGCATGCTTTAATTAAAATACACTCCCTGATCAAAGTGAATGAATTGGAATAAACAAATCAGGACTGACATTGGAAGCATGATTTAACCCATGCAGAGTAATCAAACCTTACTGCAAAATTATTAGGGCACAGGCAGAAACAAACACAAGTAAGTTCATTGTCTAGGAAACCAGATACATCTGAATGAGAGACATTTACTGTGGTGCTCCCAAAAGAGTAGCTGAAAGGGGTTTCAGTCTGTGTAAGAACAGGACAGAGGTGATAGCTTCTTGAAGTCTAATGTTTAAATTTTTCATCATCTGTCAGTTTGAGTCATTCCTGTTACAAGACTGGACTTAAGTATTTGCAATAGACTGAAGTATTGCTGGAGGCTTGTTGAAAGATGTTTTCCTAAAAGAGTACCTTGGTACATGAGATTAAACAGTCCGAAAAAGGTGTCGTATTTATCAAACGTTCAGATCTGTAACTCAAGCCATGGCAGAGAACTTTGGGGGAAAAACAGAGACAGTGAGCACAGATCCAAATTCAGCAACAAAAAGAAATGCAGAAATTCAGTGTCTTGCAAATAAACCTTTGAAGTGAGGGAAAGGGAGAGAAAACCTAAGAAAGTCTCCTTGTGGTCGGAGCCAAGTTGGCCAGTGGGACTCTGTGTCATTTGTTAAATCAAGGACTAATCCCAGTGTAAGAAGCTGCAATCTGTGGATCAAGGCATCATCTAATAGCTCAGATTAATTAATTGTTTTACCTGTGGGGGTGGTGACTCTCAGGCTGAGCAGAGGGCCAGGCTGAGGGTGTGGAGGCAGAAAATGCTCTCTGCAGTATGGATTGAAGCAGGTGATGGCCCTCAGGGTTGCAGAAACTCCTGTGTGAGTGAGACCTGCTCAGTCTTTGCCTCCTTTCCATCCCATTGCATTGCTGCTGTGTGCATGAACAGGACCAAAAGCAACACAGTCATTTTGTTTTGGACAACGGTGAGACTGTCAATTTTTTTCTGATGGCAGTCAGTGACAACTCAGTGAAAGGCTCTGGGTATCCCATTACTGCCCTTCCAGATAATTTCTCTTTATGCTGCGTAGCACAGGGCAGCAGGGATAGCAAGAGCTACCAAAACATCTCTTTCCATACAAACTGTGTCCAAGGTGGTGGCGGAACACTGATGGGACACTTCTTGTGAGTACAAAGACCACGGCTTTGATCCGTCCAGGTGAAGTGACATGGTCTGTTTCCCAAATGTGTGACTTTCCCTCTGCTTCAGAAGAGCATAAGGACATTTTCTCCCTTTTTGCCAAACGTGGCAGCAGGGAAGGGGAGCGTTCCTCCCCTCTCTGCCTGGAGCACCCTGCAGTGACGTGGGACGAGGGCCAGGCTGTCCCACCCTGAGTTCAGACATCTGCAGATGGAGGCTCCCAGACCAAGTCTGCAGTGATCCTGCAGGCAGCTTAACCAGCTAGGAAAAGCTTAGAGTTTGTTTGAAGCTTCTTTATAATTTCCTTTTTCACTCCCTCTATTTCTCTTCTTTTTTATCTGATTTTAAAAGGATTTGTTTGCCTGTTTTAACAAAACCGCGTTGAAGTCATATTTAGGTGCAGTGTAATTTAGTAAATAAATGGTGCTACAAGGAAGAAAATTAAATGAGCCACTTGCTAAAGGGAGATAAATCTGGCTGCACACGCACTCGTGGTGGACTTGTGTTTGCATAAAGTATATCTCTCGCCTAGAAAAAGATCTAAATTAAAAACTTGGGAGCAAGCAGTTTTGGATTGTTCTGATCTCTATCTGTACTCCATAGCATAGGCTGTCTCTGATTTATAGCTATGAAAGTTTGGGGTGAATATTGCCTTTTCACTGTTCTATTTTCCTTTCAATCCAAGTATCTTTTTATTCTAAAAAACACCAGAAGAAATGTCCAGACTTCTGAAGATGTGTCTCTTGTTGATATCAATGAATCACGCTGAGATTACTCACAGTCAGAACTCTGAAGGTAAGACCAGCACTCCCGTTTGAGGGCTGTATTTTGTGGGATGGGAAAAGCTGTATGTAATAAATTAGGTGCTGTTTAGTGGTCCCTGCTCTCTTGGCTTCATGGAGCTATGCCAACAAAGAATTTTACCAAGACTGATTATTATTTAGTAGTCTTTTTTTTCCCCCACTGTTTTTCTGTAAATAAATTTAATCAAAACTGCATCAAATGTTTGCAAATAAATTATATATGTATCTATAATCACTGCATACAATAAATGTATTTTTGTGTAACAAAATTGAATGATAAAACATTAACTTGTAGTAACAGGATAATCTTTTACAGATTTGCCTCCATTGTTACTCAAAGCTGTGGTTAGTATTTTTATTTGATCTCTCTACTAACATTTTATATTATAATCTAAAAATAATAATTTATTACATATATTTATATTTTTTCCTTAGGAGGAAGTAATAGCTGGGAAATATCTGAATGGTAATGTACAGAATTGTTCCCACTTAACGCTTCTACGACGAATTAAAACTCAGTGTCTCACCATAACTTTTTATGTTCCATTTTTCATGTGCAGCCCTCCTAGATGTACTTAATTTTCAAAGGTAATGTATTACTCTCACCCATCTTGATTTTTCAGTATTATCTTGCACTTCAGATAGGATCTGTTTCATTTCCACAGAAACTGGAACATTATGGATGGAATGAAATTGGCACATAAGATTACTTGGGTTTAGGTCTCCTGGGAGGAGTATTTCCTATTAACAGGGAAAAACCTGTTTGTCATGAAAAAGAAAAAAAAATGTAGAGAATGAGGCTGAGAATAAACACTACAGTTTTCAGAAGTTTTGGTAAATAACTTTGCTCACGTGTGTCCAAATGGCTTCTTAAGGAAATGAGGTGCAGTTCCAGCTTTCTGTCCACGTCCTTCTTTCAGTCCTACTCCATCCCCCATCCTCCAGCTCCTGGTGACTTTTGAATTATTTGCTAATTTTGTCAAAATTTGAAAGAGCAGTATAAGCCTCAAAGGCCATTCCACTCCTACATATTTTGAGAAAATCAGTGGCTGTGTAAGGAAGACACAGTGAAATTAATGGCTCTGCTGAGGGAGAGGCAGCAGTTACTGCCTGTACTTTCTGCAAGCAGATCAGAACAGGCATGATGGGGTGCCAGGAAGCACATGCCTGGAGATGGTACTAATGGCAACACCTTGGAAAATTGAGATTATTGTGGGTGGTTGTGGAATCAGATGGAAAAAACCATAACTAATTAATTCCATTTCCCATTGAACCATGTATTTTCGTTGCATTAAATAGATCAACTATGACTCTGGTTAGGCAAAAAAAAGAATACTTTTGTGATTGTGGTGTTAGCAGCACTGTTTGTTTCCCTTTTTCATTTTTACTCTGGTAATCTGCTATTTAACTTTTAAATTTAATTTTTAAACTGCTATTTTACTGGCATTTTTGGTCCTGTTTTCTGTTACAGCTCTAATGACTGGACAGCAGATATGCTTACAAAAGTCATGGCATATTTTCATGCCCAGGAAGTTATGTTTACTCTTAGCAGCCTCCAGGTTTGTGACATTTAAGATGCATGAAAATTTTTATTTGAAAATGAATTTTAAAAAGCAGCCTACCTCTGTAGCCAAAGCTAGGTGGTCAATGATAGAGGTAACTGACACATCTGGAGTGTAGCAGCTAAATAGGAAATAGGAATAGGTTGTCTTTTCCCCCTGAGATTACAGGATTATGCAAGGCAGAAATAATAATAACGATCTTTTTTGCTTTTCCTCTGATGGGAAGCAGGAATTAGGAGTTTCAGGCTCATTGTTTCTGAGTTGAGTGTATATAAATGCTGTTCCTCCAGAAAAATGACGGGTTTCTCCCAGATTTTGACTGGCTGTAGTTCACTGCTCCTCACACTGTTCCTTATGGAATGAGAGGCTCCAGAGCATTCTACAAAATGCCTCCATCTTTTAAAGCTCTGAAGGGTTGTTTTTTTTTTTTTTTTAAATTATGGCTGTGGAAGTGATGCAGGAAGGAGTTGTTGTTCCTCCTGCTGCTGAGGATTAGTGATGAGCTGCTTTAAGCGGAGCTCATCAAACTTGAGCCCCTCCCTCGTCCCTTCACACTCTGAAACAGGGAAGTGTCAAACTGTGCCATCCCTGAGCCTCAGGCATTCCCAGAAGCTCCACAGTGCTTGAACGCTGTCCCCAGCTCCGTGTCGCTGTCACAGCTCATCCTCACCTACATTTTCCTGCCGCTGCCCCTTCCCTTTGTCAGGTTTATTCGCAGCCTGCGGCTCTCAGCAGGCTGAACCCCCAGGCAAAAAGAAGCTGTGTTAATGTTTGGTGGTGGCAATGCAAGTTAAGTAAAGCCAGCAAAGAACAATTGCAACACAAATTCCAAACCAATTCTGACATAATTCTGTCAGGAATTAGAAGGGATTTTACTCCAGCCTGCTGCTAATGAACCTTACATTTATTTCTGTTCCAACATTATGATTCCCCTTAAATTTTTCAAAACAGGCATGAGATTTTTAACTGGTAATGCAGCTTGATGCGAGAGAGAATATTTTTGGCTTATGACCTGGTACAGACTTTTCCTCCCATCTAATTGCACATTTCCTTCCCTTTTTTAAGTAATAATATGCACATGGTACCTGATTTTTTTCTTTAGGTTTTTTTTTAGCTCTTTGAAAGTTTCATTTTCACAGCTCTGCTGTGTGAAGCAGAAAAGCTTTATTACTCTTGTTCATGAAGTGAGAAACTGAGGCATCGTTATTAAAAAGCTCCCACGAGACGACTTGTTCATGAAGCCAAGAGTAGGATTTGAAAATTACTATCTTTCAGAATGCATTTAGATTACTTTTGTTTTCAGTTTGTGTGGAGAACAGTTATTTTGCTCATTGACGGCACAGACAATACAGAGTTAAGCACGTAGTTCTCCTTGAGCACAGATTTTCAGGGAGCAAAAGATGCCCCTAGTACAATAGTATGAGTTTTATGTATATTACACATATTTTTTTATACTTCAGATGTCCATAAAAAATTACCTGAAGAACCTTTTATACCAGCCCAGGCAACTACTGTCTGAATTGCAACAGCTTGATCAGCAGCAGTTCCAAACTGCAATGAAGTACCTCTTCAACAGCAAAAAGGAGCATCTTGTAAGTGACTTTACACTCGTGAAAAGGAAAAGCTGCTGTCAGGGGTTTAGATAAATGGAAAGGGACAGACTGGGGGGATCGCAGTGCAGGCCCTGCAGTTACTTACCTGGCTTGGATTGGATTCCAAGACTCCCTCTCCTCTTAGGTTAGACTTACTTCATTTAATTCTTATTGTCTAGAAGTTGCTGCAAGTCCAAGTCAGTTGTTTGGGTTTTCACTGTAATGAGTAGAGAGAAACCCATCTCCAGAGAACAGTTCACCCTCCTACAGTAACATCTAAGGTCAGTAGGGCCAGTTATTCTCAGGGAGTGTCTTCTTTTCAGTGGCTGGAAAGAGAGCCAAGATGGCTAAAGAAGGTGAAATTAGTAATTTTGTTAATCAGCCATTTGGATTATTTTTTTGGGTTTCATTTTGGTTTTGTAAAAAAAGTTCAAGCTGGTCTCTGCCCAATGCCAGAAAGGAATTATCTGAAGTAATGCAAACAACCAGTAGTTAGCAGCTGTTTTTCCTGAGAACACCACCATATTCTTTGTAGAATGCTCTCTGTCAGGCCTCAAAATGAACAATATATTGAATTAATCAGAGATGTTACTTTAATACTTTGTTGCTTGCAGGAAATGGGAAATATTAGTCTTGATTGGGACAAGGCTAGAGAGAGAATTTTTCAAAGCCCAGGAGTAAACAGGACCTTGTTCCTTGTAACACTGGATAAATGCTTCCTGGCTCTGAGTGCTCTGCACTGTGTGGATATCCTGAGCCAGGTTCTGCGTATGTCAGCAGTGAACTATCTCCACCCTGATGCCATTGGGAGCCTCCCAAACCTTCTGCTGGAGGATGCTTTCAGAAACTTGTAAGCCATTTCTTTTTCGGACACTATGTTGGATTTGCTGGCTATGTAAAAAGAGGTTGCTGTATGGTCTCAGTCTGTTTTCCAGGCACAGCCTTCTGCTTATGCATCACTGTTTCTCAAATCATTTGTCCGTGTGTGTCATTTAAAAAATGAGTAGTTAACTCATTAGTGAACTAACATGCCCTTGTATCACTTAGATCATCATTATTCAAGGACCTCTATGACAGAACCTCAGCAAGCACTCGAAGAGCTCTATATGGCTGGATGAAGCAGATTCTACAGAAATCTTACAACATGAGTGGTATGTTAAAGTGGTTTTTTCTTGCTTATCCTAAGAGAACAGCACTCAGCAAAAGGCCTGTCCTTTGTGTTGAATTGTTTCCCCAGTTTAACACAGGTCTGTTTAAGAGTAGCTGTTTGGAATACCTTTTCTCCAGAACACAGTAAATGTAATGTGTTTGTTACTCATGACAAATAGTTCTCCAAAAATGCTTGCAACTATAGAATAGAATCATGCTATTGTTAAGGCTGGAGAAGACCTCCAGGATCATCAAGTCCAACCAAAGGACTCTTCCTCTTTTCTGCACAGAGCTGTACACAATCTTTTTCTAGTACACCAGTCTTTTCTCTCCGTACTTTTTCTAAGTCTGAAATAGGCTACAGTGGCCAGGTGCTCTGCCAAGGCGTGTTGTTCACTTCTGAACTCCTGTTCAGATGAGAAAAACATCTCTGGCTCCTGATACATTATCCACTGCACTGTTTAAAAACACAAAAGAAATGCAGGATGTTGTGGAAGCACATGGCACTGACTCGATCAGCAAAGGGACAAGATAAAACCAAAGTTAATTAATCCTGATTGGATGCATTTTCCCACATCTGTTTGCCTGGTTAATGTGCCTTAAACAGCTGTTCCACAGCTGGGACAGGCAGGATGGGTTCCACAAGGGGGCTGTGCAGGGCACTGAACCATCAGAGCCAGTGCCTGGGTTTCGCTGAACATCCCAGCGCATCTGTCCTGGGAGCATTTTAGACTTTTAGATGTGTGTGTTCTTCTTTCTCTAGAAATCAAAGGCAAAATGCCCACTTGCTTCAGCGGAGCTAAATTTGCCTCCTGTGTGTCCTGCCATTTCAAAATATCAGAGTAATAAGTCGTGGAGAGGAGGTTCATGCTGCTGCTGTGAGGTGGTGTTAGTGCCAGTGCATTGCTGGGGAAGCAGAGATGCAGAACTTGCCTGGTGCTACTCAGCAGTCCTGGGAAAATCCCTCAGCATCATCTTGGGTTGTGTCTGAAGCATTGGTGAACCCTTGATTTGTGGCAGATCACCCAGCTTGGGAGGGACTGGGAGTTGCTGTGCCTCTTTTTCCTCCTGGCTGCTGCTTCACATGCTGAAAGCAGCACAGATGTGGTGACTCCACTGCCAGGGCATCGAGTGTGTGCTGATTCCCAGCTGGTTGTGGCAGTGTGAACCATCAGCCCTGGGCAGGCACACTCGGACTGGAAATCTAAAGCTCCATTGTATTTATCTGCAGTGCCCAGGCCACAGCAGAGTGCAGGAAGATTCCTGCAGGAGGGTGATTTATTCACTTTATATGTGGGTAGCACTGGGACCACCTGGGAGAGGGATCAGTTTTTGGGGATCACAGCTGCCATGGCTGGTAACTGCAAGTCTGTTCTGCTAAAGGCCACAGTCAACATCCTTAAATTGTGCTGGTTTGTCTTTAGCTCTCCTGTCATGTCTTTCAGCTCTCGTAATATTCTGGGTAATGGGAGGTAATATCACTTTAAAAAACACAGGCCTGACAGGTCTGCTGGGAGCATCATCTTGTCTCAGTTAAGGAGCTTAGATCTGTGTTTTCAAAAAAAATCACTTAATGGAGTCCTTCAGCTTCTGATAGATGCAGGCTGTTTTTTTCCTGACACTGGAAACTCTTCAAAGTGCACTGATGATTTTATTTTAGCAGAGTTGTGAGTATCAGCACTGCCAAGGAATGTGATCAGAGGTGTCACACGCTGAGCCATCCAAACCACAACACCCTGGAGAAAAGTCTTTGTGGCTCAGGGTACTCATGGAGTCCATAAATATGTTTTTTCTCAGGGATGTTTGGATCTTGATTTCATTTTCAATCCTTGGGAGAATGTTACTAAATGAATGCCATTTTTTAACTGTTGTGCAGTGGTTTGTATTTTTGTCAGCCCATTTCCATGTAGGTATTTGAACAGTTTTTCATTTTCTCCATTATTGTTATTGCATATTGCTGAAATAAGTGGCATCATCAATAATAATATATAAGATATATAAAGTATCATGCCTTCCTGATGTTCTTAAATAATGCAATTGATTAGGAAAAGTGAATTTAAAAAATACTGCTCCATATTTAATACTTTTGGGTAAATTTTTCCTGTCTCACACTTCATCCATTCTCTATTTTGACAACATAAAACATTAATTGTTTTTATATGAGAAAATTTGAGACATTTGAAACACTATTTCATTTCATTAGAAAAATTTATGGGCTCATAAAAATGTGGTGCTAAAATGTAGCAAATGGAGGGAACCTAACTCTCTGCTAAGGATTTTTCTGATTTGCAGATTTTTTTTTTTTATTATTTACCAACAACAATATATTAGGTACAATATATTTGAAAAGCAATTACTTTCTTAACATTGTAGTGAGTGTTTATTTGTACAAAACAGAGTTCAATGAATCAACTTCTTGGGTCCGTGCAGAAAGCTTATGGATTTTGGGAAGATACATGGTCCATCTCCCATTAGAAGAAATTCTGAAAATTAGTCTCAATGAAGTAAGTAACAAAGTGTGGTTGGGTATGTCGTTGCCAAGTGATGTTAGCTACAAACAATATGAACACAAATGCAAATTTAAACATGAAAAATAACTATGTATTTTAATTAATTAAATATAAAGAGAAAATACAGAGGGAAAATATAAATGTATTCTTTACAAAATTCTTCTATATTTTTAATTTTAAAGTACCTGTCATTAATATGTAATTATTTATCTGCATCAGACTTCTGTGACTTCTACTGAAAGGGACCAATGAGAGAAGACCCTCAAATTATACAACATTTTGTCAGAGAATCACTCAAATCCCGCACTCAGCTTTGCCTTCAGAAAGAGTGTTTTATCCAAATCTTCTTCCTTTCTCTATAACATGAATAGGGTCAATTAATTGAGAGTGTCAGACACACACTTTATGGGATGTCATTGTTTCACAGTGCTGACGATGGTTTTGTTTGTGCTGGTCAGATCAGACTGTTCATTAGCTACGACAATGCAACAAAGCAGTTGGACACAGTGTATGATATCACACCAGAGCTTGCACAGGCCCTCCTGAAAAGGATAAACTCTTCAGGATTTGATATGAGGAACACTTCAACTATCTACAGGCAAGGCTGCTTTGCTTTTTCTTTTATGGCTGTGTATGCATGGAATGAATAAGTAAGAGAAAAGGGAAATTGATAACGTGGCACAGCTTTTCCATTCCAGCAGAAAAATCTAGGCTGAAATCCAGCCCTGTTTAGCAACAGTGAAGAATTGCTACTTTATGAATTTTTGGAGGTGTGCCTAATTAGCTAATGCTTTGTCTCCTGCTCCAGAGTGAGGAGATGCCTGTAGCATTCATAGGAAGTCTGCAGCAGTGTCTGGGGGACCCAGGCAATTGTAGAGCAATAAAATAAACTGGGACAGCAGAACATGGGTTGTCTTGGCTGCTTGAATCAGAACATGGAGGTGTTTGGTGAAAATCATGTTACAGCTGGGATTGAAGGAGGAAATCTCAACTCCTGCCTGCCAGGACTGCAAGTGGGTTTTAATTGACGTGGGTGTCACCAGAGAAGCCACAAAGTGAAGCAGTGTAAAGCCTGCCCTTCTGTCCTCTTTGTCCTGCAGGGTAGAGATGAGCCACGCCTGAATATGTTTGAATGTTAGATGTGTAAGCAGGAAACTGAATTTTCAGGGCTGTCAAATCTGCACTGAAGTAACTTTAACAATAATAAAAAACCAAAATAAACTGCTGTTACTCATAAATACGCAGCGAGCGTGAGAAAGCTCTGCACTCCACATTTACATTTACACTGTCATATCAATGGATGTATTTAGTCCCAAGACAATGCTGTCTGAAATTATTTGTAGTCTCCTTGGGGGATACCTTGGAGCTTTAAACTAATGGAGAATGTGCTTTATGGCTTCAGAGCTCCTGTCATTACTGCAGTGCAGCTCGCTGACTTCCATGAAGCATTGCTCATTGTCGGAGGAGGAAGCGAGAGAAGAGTTATGCCCACGCTCTAAATTTCAATGTCAGAAATCTTAAAAATGATTTTGTCACTCACAAGAGCTGCCACATTCTCACAGATGAGAGAAATGTCATGCTCCATAATCTTTAATATATTCCATTTTTACAACACACTTAGTTTATGTTACTCATTTTAACCATACTGTTGATTTAAATGCACTTTTACTTTTAAGAAGTAGTGTTATTCATTTCTGCTAATCCCAAAGGAGATGAAGAGCTCTTGGTGGCTATGCCATAATGCATCAGAATGTAATTATTTGTTATAAAAAAGCTCTTATAGATGTTTCTTTGATTTGTTTGTTGGTTTGATGATCTCCCATGAATTCAGATATGCTGCTGAAGGAAAGTTTTGTTATATTGCTGGCAGGTTGTTGTTGAGGGTCTAAAAGCCTTTCTGTGCTGTAGAATTTGACTGAGTTTGTGGTCGTGCTGCAGTATTGTCCATTGTTGATTTGATTCACATCTGGACATTACTGCCCAGACTCGGCCTGTGCCTGCCTCACTGAACTGCTAAAAGCCAGGGACTGTAGCAGGAAAGCTGTAAATATATAATTGGCCACATCTTTGAGGTTCTTATTCTGCAAAGGCTGAGAGTTTACAGGGACAGGGAATTGACTCAGGCTTCCTACAAACCAGTTCATCCCCATCACTATAAAGTTCAAAGGCCAGAGGCAGTGATGCACAATTCAGAGCTCTTTCTTTGCAGGGCTGCAGGTAAAGGCAGTAAATAAGCACAAGGTCTAAGCCAGAAGGACACCTACAACAGGCATTTCCCCACGGTGGTGTGACTCCTCCTCTCCAGAAACTATGGCTGTGGTTGCACTTTACAGAGGTTAATGGAAATGTTGACTTAAATATTACAGCATGGGAACTCTGAAGGAAAATGAGCTCAGTTCACAACCCCGCCTTGCAGACTGCTGTGCTGGCACGGCTGGGCAGTGAGCCTCAGTGTGCTTTCTCCTAACCAATGTTGAAGTGGACAGGTCTCCGTCCATTGGCCAGTTCTGTGTTTGATGTGAAATACAGCAGGCTTTGTTCAGTCCTAAAATGGCAAAGAGGCCATGTCGTGCTCTGGCTGCTGCTCTGAAATGCAAGTGGGTTGTGTTGCATGTGAAATCCAAGCAGGACTTAGAGTTCAAAACATCCAATCAAACCAGATAAGAACTCAGCAAGCCACTTCTAGAGACTTAGTAATAGCCCTCCATCATTTTCAAGATTATCCTGTCAAGGGAAGTGGAGTCATTAACTGGGAGAATCCAGCCATGGATGAAAGGAACCAGGACAGGTAAATTTTCAAGCATAAGAAATCCAGGCAGAATTCAGCTGAATACAAAGGCTGGTGAATGTTCTCATACCCCATTTACAGGCTAAGTTTTAAAGATTGCAGGTTGAGGCACTCGTGACAAACAGAAATGGCTCAAGCTGGAATCACAAGGAGAAGGGACCAAGCTGTGTTTCCATTTCCCAACAGTGACACCTTTTATGTCAGAAGGGAGTTAATGTATTTCTGCTCTGTAGGCTGGGTTTGTTGGTTTGCTTTTATGATGACCTGGAACAGATGGAGGCAGCTGTGGCCCGAGCTCTACTTCATCAAATGATTAAATGCAATCAACTGAGAGGTTTCCAGGCTGAGGTTCACAAGGTGGGTACAACACTTGTTCTTCTTGCCTAACACAACCCTGTAAACAGAGGAGGAGGGATGTTCTTCTTAAATAAGGAAAGAAATTAATGAAAAACTACTGGGACTTAAGAAATAAGGGAAAATAGTTCTTGAGAACGCGAAGTATAGAAACCCATCTTGGGTGCTCATTCTTTTCTCATTCTGTTTCATATTCCTGTTCCATATTCCTTTCACAACTGTGGTTCTATTTTTGAAATTTTATGAAGTGCGTGAATATTTGCCAATGCCTATTCCAGAGATTCCAGTTAATGTTTTGGGTGGTAATGGAAATTGGCTCTTGGCAGATTTTTATTTCCCATCTGCTCTTTTTGTTTGATTTAGCTCAAATCTCAACTCCTGAACATTGCCATGCAAAACCAGACATTGAATGATACCCTTGGATCTCTGTCAGATGCTGTGGTTGGACTAACTTCAAGTCAGCTGGAATCTCTGTCACCTGAAGCAGTGCATAATGCTATTGCAACATTAAACCAAGTCTCTGGGTGGGCAAAGAGCCAAGTTATGATTTTATCCAGTAAATATCTCTCTTATGAAAAGGTACCTCTGATAACAGCTTTCCTACCTTCTGTTTTTGAAAGTGAAATGGGTTTTTTCTCAACAATAACTGTGGGTTTTGAAAAGTTTAGTACAAGAATTCTATTTAGTTAGTGGCCTGAATAATGTGTTTAAATCAAATAAAAGCATCCAAGATTGTACATCCCAAAGTAATTCTCTAGTAACAGAGAGAATGAATATTTGGATCTGGCAGTTGTATGTATTATTTTGTCTGTGTCACTGCCCTAAGCAGAATTTGCATAATCAGAGATCCCAGGCTGTATGTTCAAATATACTGTAATGCAAGGAATCAGGTCCTGGTTCAAGTTTCAGAAAAAGGAACTCCTGAGAAACTTCATGCAGTTGTTCCATGGACAGACACAGAAAATGCATTCCTAGGCAAGAAATGTATTAAGTATTTAACAAGAATAGTTTTGCTTTATTTATTGACTTTTGCTTTTAAATATATCTGCTTTTCTTGAGCCAGAAAACTTCCTGTTTGCTTTTGCTGTTGTCCCTGCAGGTTTTATCATTTTATAATGTGAGCCAAATGGGCGCCTTGGTGACAGGAGTTGGCACCCGGTCACTCCACAGCATGAACCCCAGGGAGCTGTCTCAGATTATTCGAGGCACAACCTCCCAGTACTTGTCTGACTTATCTCCTGCACAGCAACAAGGCATCCTCAGGAAGGTGATTATAAACTCGAGTGTGTGGCAGGTTCTCTTTGCACAAGAGCACAGTGACCAGATCTGCAGAGCATGAAAGAAACCAAGATGTGTCCTTTAGCTCAATGGCTGATGTTTCTACTGCTTTTTTTCTGAACACCAAATGTATTTTGAAGGCTTTCTCTTGCTTATTTCCGTTATGTTTTTAATACTGTCATGTTTTTCCTTTATCCTCTTAAGAGGAATATTACACAGAGTAGAAAGAAGGGCAAATCCTGTAAATCTAAGCATCAATTCTGAAATGCCATGTATTTTTGTTTCTCTTTTTAGATAGCTGCATCTGGAGATTTTTCTTCATCAGTCAAAGATATACAAGGAGCTTTCTTTAAAGAAGTCTCTCTTTCTGGTTTATGGAAGCACACTGGATACAGTTCTTCAATGCTGAAAGAAAAAGAACTAAGAAGCAGCCAGGTAATGATTATTATGCAGTTCCCATTCCACTGCAATTTAATGTGAGGGAAGAATTAGAAAAGTGGTGTAATATATTTGTGTTCAAGGAACACAGGTAAAAGGAAGGACCTGCCCCAATTACATCTCAACATAAGCACCAAAGGGCATTTAGAGCCCAGGCAGCATTATGAGACAATGCTATGGAAAAGGAAGCATTAATATGCTGAATTTAAGTTCCCAGGTTTCTGCCACGTAAATTTTCTCTTTCCAGTACTGCATATTAGACATTTCCATGTAAAAATCTTTGACTTTGTCCATAGAGATGAAAGGTTGGATCAGATGATCTCCAGAGGTCCCTTCAGCCCAAAGTTTTTCAGTGGCTGTGGGCCCTGTACAGGTTTAACAACATCCCATTATGCCAGTCAGTGATGTCTTGTCTTGTGAAAAAAAAATTCAGCACTGGATGCCAAACCTTTTAGTTGCTCAAACTGGACCACAGAAGTACCTTTAGAGTACATAAGAGAGCTGAGAGTACAAAATCCTTGCAGTATTTACTGTATCTTACAACTGGATTAACTGAAGTTAACTTTAATTATGGTGGGTTTAATTTCAGGCTTTGTATCTGTATGAATTACTGTCTAAGGAAAACTATTCTGTTGACCTTCTAAGGTATGGATTATATCTCTTTTGAAATGGGGTTTAAGAGTAGTTTTATGATGAGAGCAACTTCGAGGTAAACCATATGTGGGTTTTTTTGTATTATCTTATGTTTATTCATTGCTGGATACCACAGGATAATTCAACCCCTCACTAAAAATGGTCTTCAAAACCAAAATCAGGATCAAAGCATTGCAGAGGTTTGAGTGTTTTAAGGCTTAGTTGATATTTTTCAATTTGTTTGCCTTTTTACTTTCAAGAGCCTTTTAACTTTCAAGAGCCTTTTAATTACAAGAAATGGGAAAGAGAGGTGAAGAGCTGTGTCTTAGGATGGGGCCATGGGAAGTAAGGAGTAGATGCTGCTTAAATATTCAAAAGATTGAAATTTACTTTTCCTATCAGCACAGGACAGCTTGTGAAAGGAGTAACTTGCCACCTCATTGAAAGTATGGATACAGACATATTTTTAAACAATTTTAAATTATTTGAAATGAATCTTCATCTGCTTTCTCCATATCAGGTAAAACAAAAAAAGAGAAGGCTTTATGTACATAAACATACTACCCAATATCCAAATTAGGTAAATCAGAATTTGGTTCATTCTATTTTGTGTTTGGTTTTTTGGAGGTTTTTTTTCAGAATCCTGCATGTCTCAACTTGTCTGTTAGCATATTTTATTTAAATCTTTTATGTGTGAATTTGTCTGTTATCATACTTCATTTTGACAATTTCATTTGTCACTTACAAATTGCAAGAAATTCCTACAGCCCTTCTGACTTGTTAATTCATGAGTAATCTGTTTGGAAATACATAGAGGTTTCGAAAACATACAAATGCTGTCATGTTCCCAAATATAGGATGTTTCATCTCTGATGTCTACAAAAAGAAAACTAAAAAAGCCAGATAAAAATGTTCTCTGAAGATAATATGCACAGTCTTATATATGCTAATTTATATGCTGCAATAAACAAGCCATATTTTTTACTTTTCTTCAAAATTGACAGAGGTATAAGATCCTAAATTTTTGTTGCTTTTAGGTTAATTGTTTAGCTTGGAAGTTTTGGAAAGTCTCCAATGCATCTATTCCTCCCTTCCTCTTACTGGCACTTCCGTGAGTTACATCTTCGTCCATCTTAACTTCTGAGCACTTTTTAAATAATCTCTTCAATCCTAAGAAAACTGATGAATCAAACAAGTGGTAATTCATCAAAAGTGGTCACTGACTGTAGGGAAAATCTGTCTCAAGTGAAAGTTGGTCATACTTTGTGTCTTTTAGTACAGTGCATTTTTGTCACAGCTGTGGATTTTTTTTCCCTCTAGGTGGGCTTATTTGGTTTAGGTTTGCTTATTTGTTTAGGGGTTTTTTGGGGAGTGGATATATAAGACAAAACCACGGGGTACTGCTGAAGCATATTGCTCTGTATGGTTAAAAACATTTCAATGTGTTATAAGACATTTGTGTAAGTTAGCAAAACTTTTCAGTGACAGCTTTCTTTCTTAGAAAAAATAACTTGTCTATTGATAAGAACTCCTGAATTGTAGAACTTGTTAATTCCTTCCTTCTTTCTTTGTCTCTTTCTCACTTTCTGTCTCTCCCGCCCCTTCTGTCTTTCATTCTCTCTCTGTGCCTAGGAGGATAAAAGGGACTGAGAACCATTCTTTTCATGGAACATTTTTTAATTGAAAAAAGTAAGAAAAGTATTTCGTTTGAAAAGGCTCTACTCTATTTAACAACTATAAAATAATAATAGAAAGACTTTAATACAAGGCTTCCCACAAACTGCAGCACCCAGTTATTTGGCAGCAATTGCATGTTGCTTGTTCAGGGCCATCAGAAGTCACTGGTGCTGTTGGCTACAGACCCGGGCAAGGCAGGGCCTGTGCAGATGTGGGCTGTGGCTTTATTTGCAAAGGTTGTCTGCCACTCTGTGTGGAGAAGAGCATAATTTTTAATGTTTAATTTGGCAGGCTTTTTGGACTTTGATGAAAAGGAAACCTGCTCTAAAAGTGCTTGTGGTCCTTAGGCCACCCACCACATCATTTCATGCATCAGAAAATTATTCCTAATAAAATGGAGAAAGGGGAGAAGTTTCTGAGCTGTAGACAGTCTTGTTTTATATGGTGTTAAAGCATGTCAGAGCACTTTCATCCACTTGCAGCTATTTATAATTCTTAGCCATTTTTTGGAGTTCAGTTCATGTCCTGATGAACTGGAAGAAGATGGATGTTGAAGTAAGGTGAGGATTAATTGCAATTTTTCTGGCCTGTCTGGTTTATGATTTTTCAAGTCCAGCCTTGTCTCTAAATGTTTCTGTCATCACAGATTTTATGGGTATGGTTGTGGGTGTATGAAGGTCAGGTTTGCGTTCTGAGACCGTTTGAATTCTTTCTGCAGTTCTGAGTACCTGGAGTACGTTGCAGGACCTTTGTGTGTCCCTTTCCTTGAACGTCTGGGGAAGACTGGAATGGGCCTTCTGAATCCAAGCCATCACAAAAGGGATGCTGTCCTGCAAAAAGTACAGGAGTGCTTGGTGGGTATGGCTGAGAGGGGTCAGCAGAGGAGGAGACACCCTGGAGGTGGAGAGAGTCACCACCTGCATGAGTTCTTCACCTGTCCATCTGTATTCTTTTAGGGGTTTATGTACTGTTTCAGTTTTATTGTTTGCTGCTTAAGGAAACCTTCCTTAACAATTTTCCGTGACTCCATGCATGTTACAAAGTGTTCTCATGAACTGTCGTTGCTGGCCAGGACAGCCTGGAGCTGACCAGTCTGCACCTGCAGCTGTTCCCCTGGCTCCAAGCAGTGCCAGTCCTGCAGAGCTTTTGTGGCACAGGAAGCTCCATGGGAGAGGTGGTGGTACCAGGAAGATTTTGTGACTTCTGCCGTCTGGGAGCTGCAGCACTCACCAGTTTTTAGGGGAAACTAGTTCTTTGATGTAGCTGTGGCTATTCCTGTCCTTACACACAGTACCAGCTGTGTAATCCCCAGTGTTTTGGCAGCTGCTTGAGAAACCCCTCAGAGCTCAGCCTTCTGACAGCAAGAGCTTGGGGCCCCTCTGCTGCAAGGGGCCGGGTGAGGGCTGTGCTGCCAAACAAAACTGCACCACCTCTGCAGGTGCTGGGCAGTCACATTCTTTATGTGTGATTCAGTATGGAATAAAGAGTACGGAAAGCTCTCAGAAGTGCTTATGAAATATCACCAGTTGGATTGGTAAAACCAAAAATATAAGGCAGTCTCAGCAGAAATTGTGGATTAAGTTGCCAGTGCAAACTGTTGTGTCTTTGTTCCTTAAAGCTTAAATGAGTTGTGATGCAGCTGAGCAATGCAGGGCAAGAGCCAAGGTTAGGTCTGCCAACAGGGCAAATGCTTCTTGTTTCAGAACAGCTCCATTGCTGATGAATATGATGTTGACCTCCTTGGAAATCTAATCTGCCACTTACCTGCAGCCTTTCTACATGGCAGAATGTCCCTGAAGGCAATGGCAGCAGCCCTACAACAATTCAAACTTTGCCAAGAGCTCAGCCATGAGCAGAAGACTGAAATTAAATACAAACTCCTTCAGTTATATGGGTAAGGTATTGGATAGAGCACCTTGGTCATGCTGGTGGTTAGGCCATGCAAATACCAAGCTTTTGCTTTGCCCAGATGAACTGCAGTGAAAACAGTACAAAGCAGCTTCTGTCACTGGCCAGGCTCAAGGTCTTGTCCACTAGAACGACATTTCTGTTCTTGTGTGTAACATGATAACTGTGGAACAAAATACAACCCCAGGGACACCTTGCATGACTTAAGTCCCAGAGGAAAAGGAGAGAAAATGTAATGTCTGGGGGAGGGCAGGCAGATAGACTCACTGGCTTGGCAAGAGGAAGGTTACGGGCAGAGAATGGCTCAGGAACGCAAAGAATGGGAAAATGGAAGTGGGATACTCGGTGTGCTGGTGTGACAAGACAAATAAAGAAGACTGCAAGCACCTGTGGCAATAGGAGAGAGTAGAGAAGAAGCAGAGGGATATGAAGTTCGAGCACCTGAAGCAGCAGAGTTGGCATCCTGCTGGGTGTCAATAAGGACTCAGATTAGGTGGGTGATTGGAACCTCACTGGTATCAGCCATGCAGAGAACAAAGCCATCCTCTATCTGGCAAGAATATACTGTTTCTCTCTTGCATTGTCCCTCAGAAGTATCTTGCATTTAAAAAGGGAGACTGGATGCACAGTTTCTAACCACCCCTTCACCCTGAAGTCAGTCACTTGATCCACCTAGTCACGTTAGATGCTGTTCAGCTTCTTGCTAATCAGCATTTTTCTGTGATAGGATAGCTGTATTTTCCACCAGATCCCATCCCTGCATTGATCTTGATACAGATCAGTTTTATTGAATTGTGGCACATGTCATTAAATAAGATTTTACTTTATTTTATATTATTTAATTTTGAAAATATTTAGACATCCTCATAGTGGAGCAACAAAGCAAATAAAGTTGTTTGTGGGAACATGAACTAGTAACGTATTTGTTTCTACCCTCTTCTGTAGGCTCTGTCAGGCTGAAAATTACTTATCCAAGTGCTTTATTAAGTCACCCACCAAACAGGTTGACTAACATTTGTCAGGTTTGGATGATGTTTCTACTTCTCTTTTGATAACCATTTTGCAGACTACTATTGCAATATGAACTGACAGAAAATGGTAAATTTCCTTTCAAAGAAAGAATGGTTTCTCTTTGTTCAAATGCTGTAATGCTAAGAACACTTGACTATTGAGGGAGAACTCCATCACCACCATATTTTAAGGGTTTTTCTGATTATATTGCGAGTTCCACTGATGCCGTATGCCCAGAGAGATGAGAAAATGCAATCTGATGCTAATAACAATGAATCATCACATTGGCATAGAACTGTCTATGTTTCCTGTATGATAAAGTATCATAAAAACACTGAAGTTTTAGTATTATTTTTATTGTAACATTCTTTATTAATATAATTTTTCAAAATATTTTTCCAGCTCCTCAAACAACTGGACAGCAGAAACAACATTAGATGTTGGACCATTCATAGCTCTGCTGTCAAAAGAGGAATTAAATGTCCTTGCTGAAAAGGTATGCTTGTATTAAAAATTTTAAGTTTGTAACAGATATTTTAGAACTTGGATTTGTGGATGTCATAATGCAGTCTAAATTACGTGACCTGAATGCTAAACTAGGTAAATAATTCTTTTGTCAAGGAACCCTGTGTTAATGCTTCATGTATTTTTGACTCCATCAAATGAGATTTCTTCTTGAGAGTAATGTTACTATAAGCAATTATTTGCATGTGTACAATGACAATTTTACATTGTCACATAGGGAAAAAAAGGGACATTTATAGTGACACAGACTCATTTTTAGTACTTTACACCTTGCAGTGCTCTTTACTCCATCCCCCTGCCTTCCAGCCATAAAAGTTGTGTTTCTTATCCTGTTATTAATGGGATCTTACTGATCAAATTAGCATTTACTCATGTGGCCCTTTGCCCTGGGGCCAGCGTAGCACAAGTAACGATATCTGATGGCCTCAGCATTGCACTTTGTAGTTTCCTTGCCCTCTTTAGTTCATATAATCTTAATTTTTTAATGCATAGGAGTAAACTATACTGGAATGAGAGATTCATTCTTCAGCAGAAATATGTGAACACAGTCAGCAGCTTTTCCACTGGAGGTAATGCTTATAATTGACCAGATAGAATAGGACTCTTCAAAGGAAAGGAAGGTGTCTAGCAGGGTGGAGGAGAGAGGTCAAAAAAGCCTAAAGAAGGCAAACAGGTCAAAGTTATTTCTCATCATTTAATTGGGTCCCTATCCTCAATTCTTATACTTATCTGGCAAATTCAAGACAAGCGAAATGAAGCCCACGTTAAAGTGGTGGAACTCATTTCTCCAGGAGGGTCTGGACACAGACGCCAATCAGGCAGTGCTCAGGTGTTGCCAGAAGTTGAGAGGGCATACAGGAGGGAGAATCACTCAGAATTTGCTTTGTTCCTAATTTTTTCCCCCTCAAATGTGTGCTGATGACCTTTCAGTAGCAGCCAATTACTCTTTTCTGAAACATCTGCACAATGGGACGAGGCTGAGCTGCTACTAACCCCTGCTTTGCTAAGGTTCGCACAAGTCTTTCTCCACAAATTGGTTTGTTTTAAAAGGAAGAGAGAAGTCTTATTTATTCTTTCTTTTTGAAGTTCCCAGATATCATTTTACAAATAGCAAAGACAATTGGACCAGTTTCTTCAGCTGAAGAGCTTCTGTCAGCTGTGTTCGAGTCAGTCTCCAACGGCTCTGGCAGCACCCGCTCGTCTCTCAGCAGAGCTGGTCAGTATTGCACCTGGGGCCTCTGCAAAGTGCTGCCATGTGGGGCTGTGGTGGTGCAATTTAAACAGACTTTGTCTCACTTTGTCATCGAATGCATTCTGAGAAGCCAAACAATAAAAGTGAAGCATTGAGGAACTTAAAGACTTCTACGAAAAAACAGTGAGAGTCTTCAATCTGCTGCTTATCAGAGGTGTATGATGCACTGACTAATTGCTGAAACAGTTTCATTACAGGATTGCATAATTAAGCATTTCCTGGAATGTTTCTGAGTACATCAAGGAAAAAGATGAATGATTTGAATTAGAGGGGTTTGTTTATTTTTACTTTGTAATCTGTTTGAAACCCCTGAAAATTAAAAACCTGTGAAGGTGACAAGTCACTGTTGTGCCAAAAGATTGCACATAGTTAATCCTTTGCCAGACATGAGCATATGGTGACTGATCTGTTCTTAACTCTGACAGTGGTGGCACTGCGTTCTTTCTGTCCAAATGGACACAAAAGTTAGTAATTGTCTAAAAGGTATTTTAATTAGCAACCAAATGAATCTGTTAGAATCTCCGGTGACGAATGGATCATTTTCTTTCTATAAGGTGCACACTCTGACTATATTCCATTATTATAATAACTGTTCTTTCTCTTATCTGAAATTCACCCAGGCAGAATTTGTAGGCTGTGCCATCCTGTGCCATAAACAATCCTGCTGTGGGGAAAGCTTTTGAAAAGCACCAATGGGAATTCAGACCCAAACAAATTCAAGGAGTTTGATATTGTCTGCCTTTGTCTTTGAAAATCCCCCCATTGGTTCTCTGCCTAGCAGAATAGAGGTTCAAGCTCTCAGCAAGCCCTGGGCCACGATGGAAATCCATCTGCTTGTATAGCAGGAACTCTGAATGATGACTGTGTGTCTCTGGCAATGAATTTGCCTCTTACAATGCTGTATTCATAGAGAGAGAGAGGTGGAGAGAGTTCTAAGACTTGTGTTTTTTCATAGCCTGAAACAAAACATGACCTCAGTTGATCAGAGGAGTTATTACACAATCATCAGGCTCTAAACAAAGCAGGATCAAGCTGGTGAAATAGCAGGGTGTTAGTTCACCTGTATGCATGAAATTCACTCTTCCTTCAACAAGTAAATCAGCAGATCATAAGCCATATTTCTTTAGACACAGGCCACAGGACTAAAGGTTCAGCAGCAGGTATTTCAGTCTGCTTGTGTCCTTATGTGTGCTTTTTTAAGCCTCTGGATCTACATGAATCCCAAAGACTTCTCTAATCAGCCCAGCTCACGTCCAGTGAAGTTGCAGAGCTCTCTCATCTGCATTGCAAGACCAATACAAACCTGCCAGCAAAGCTGATGGTCTTTGTCAAAGGATAACTTGGCTGCAAGGCTATGGAGGCTCCTCAGTCTCCACTTGGGGTGCACAAGCTCAGCTGGGGGGAGTCTAGGAGATGAGAAGTTGAAGGATTGTTTTTGCTACTCTAGGAAATGCTTCTGCAGTCCAAACATGGTATTGAACTTCTGTTACCAAACATAATCTCATCAGCTCCATACAATCCACACAGTGGTTACAATAAGGCATGACATTTAATTACTGATTCGTAAATCACTGAAAAATTGGGTATTATGAAAATTATTCCAGGATAACATTGATGCTTTTAATGCCCCCAATGCTAGTTTGCATTTCTCACAGACCAGCTGTGAGCTAATATTAATAACAGTAGCAGTTACCAGTGACTGAGTTCTTACATCTATGTCTATATCAAGATTTGAAACAAAGGTTTTAAGGTGCTTAAGGCAAGATGGAACATGAAAAGCAAAACTTGGGAATTGTGTATATGAGATGCTACCAGAGAGCAGTGGCAGTGCTGGAGAAAGAATTCAGGTTTCTCACCACAAGCACTGAGATGTTATAATGTATATATATGTTTTTCATCAAACTACACGTATAGCAAAAGGAAGAGCAAAGTGGCATCACATCAAAAGTCTAATTAGTATTTCCCTCTGTAATCACACCAGTGTATCTGGTGTGTTAAAAATAATAAAATCAATGGGGTTTTTTTCAAGGACACAAAGTCTTAGGTTTTCATGACCTGGGGAAGGGAGCTGCACTGTGTCTGGATGGGCAGTATTTACATGAGAAAAGCTGACCTTCTGCAGCAGGGGAAAGGGAAACAATGCAGCTTCACAAGAGGGAGGTAAAGAGAGAGCAGAACATCAGCTGGTACAGTGGAAGCTGAACAGCATTTTCGTTTGCTCAACAGATTCAATCTTTTCAGTGTTCTACCCACTGCTGCAGCTTCCTTTGATGCAAATAAATCCCTCCTCTGCCTCCTTTCAAAGTACAAATCTACTTTGTACATCCTCGCTTTAATTTATTTATCTGGGGGAGCTTAGCTGAGGCACAGCATCTGTGAAATTCATGCTTTTTACTGGTAATGACCATATCTGAAGACATGTAGGGATTATTTGGTTTAGATAATTATTTAATAAGGTTTTCCTAAATTAGTGACAGGAGAGGGAGCAGTAAACAACCACATTGGGATTCTAATTTCTGCTTTCCATCAACATTAGAGGTAGATTATGCCAACAAAGACTAGGATTTGTTAAAACACACAATGGAAACTGTCTGGTTTGATAATGCATAGGGCCACAGAACCTGACTGTAAATAAGATTTTTAAAGGCAGTTTGTCTGTCCAAACAGTTCTGTGGTAAGTGAACACCCCTCTCTAGATCCTGACATTTTAACAACAGGCTTGACATAAAGAACAAGCACCGTGCTTCTCTGACACATCCAGCTTCTGTCTTCACCTTGTTTAAATGTCAGGCAAGTCTTACAAGACATATATCTCTATCAGGGCATTTCAGAGTGCAAGGACCTCTCATGTCTGTTACTTTCCTGTAGAGTTGGATTCACTGTTTGAACGTGACGTTTATTCAGCTGAAGCTCTTTTTGGTGAACTTCCACCAGGGTCATCCCAAACATTTGCATTTCACTCTTATTGAACCAAGGCTCCCAGCAAATGGTGGCTTTACCTCAGAACAAGCCCCTGCCTGGGTTTTGATGCCTTTAGAGAATTAGACTTGAAAGAAACTTGCGAGATACTGGTTGTTCTTATTGCACACATCCATATTTTAGTTTTATTGTGGCATCCTGCATTGTAACTGTTCTGAAATGTATGTCTGCTCTTTTCCAGCATGCACTGCCTTTGGAGTACAAAGATATAACCAATGTCTTGCAAATTAGGCAAATTCTAGTTTTAGATCCAGGACATGAACAATATAAATTTTTAAAAAATTATTTAATTACAAAATAATTAATTTATCAATATCACATCAGCTGCAGTTAATTTTCATAGTTTGTTGCTCTCTTAAATATCTATATTGCTTTGATTTATTTTGTCGTCTCTTTGATGAAAACTCTTGTTATTTGACTTTTTTCAGAGTGCCTGGGAACCAGAGCTCCTTCTTCAAATGAAATAATTAAATTAGCAGAAGCAAATGTCTTTTGGTCAGTTCAGGAACTGAAATGCATGGACCCAGAGACTTTTGACAAAAATGTGGAACTTCTTGGGGCTGTCTCAGGTTTTAACAGCTCCCAGCTGACTGCCTTGAAGGACAAAGCCAAGCAGGTAACTATCCTGTCTGTGAAGGAAAATTAAATCTGTAATTTGATTTGGTGTTATTGAACTATGCAGTTCTAAAATAACTGTGCTATGTCAATGTCACTACTGCCACAAGAATATCTGTGGTTTATTGGAAAAATAGTGTGAGGTGATGATAGAAGACTATTGCACTTGCTTTAGAGTCAACAGGCAAGTAGTTCTGAGCTATTGGCAGCTGGAAAAGTGAAGTGTTTTTACTTTTGAATTGCTTTTCTGCTGGCTTCTCACTTTCCTTTCATAAATGAAAAATCAGCAAGCAGTACGAGGGGCTGTTGATTGCCCTGCTGAGAATTAAGCTCAGCATGTTAAACTGTCTACATGGATGCTAAATATAGCTTACAGTGGGGTAACCCCAAACTGACTGAAAGGGAGTTATTGGCTGAATAAAGCTCCTTCTTGCACCTTCTTGTGCAGGCAGGGACAGACCTATCAGCAGGAAATTTTAGGGAGGAAAAAACCACCTACATTTTGTCTTTACCAGGAGCACAGTCGGACTGAGGATTGTGCTGGGGGCAGGTCAGCACTCTGGCTGGGTCTGGGGCATCAGCACCCAGTCTGGGCTCTGAGCAGCCCTGCCTGGGCCAGTGTGGGCTGGCAGACAAGTCAGACCTCGCTCCATCCCTGTTGTTGCCATTGCACTTCTCTCTGGGGGTGACCTCCTCTTGCTGCTTTGTGGTTGCCTGCACTGCCAGGGAACAGGCAAATTCCCAAACATACTTTTGGTTCAGCAAGGAAAAGCCTTAGGGTGCAGTAAGACAGATTGTTTTGGTTGCAGAAAACCCAGAGGTGAAGAGGTTACTGGCCCCAGCCTGGCTTCAGCTTCCTGTCAGCAGCATCTGCTGGAAGTTATCTGCTCTCTGCTCCCATCTCTGCATGACTACTCTGTAATCCCCTTCTGTCAAAATGATCCAACGTTTAAAAGTCCTTTTTAGGTCCCATCAGATCATTCTGACAGAATGAGGTTGGGAAGCATCTACAAGTTGCAGCTGGCTGTAAGTAGTACAGAGTACAAGAGGCTTGGAGACCTGAGGGCTGTGACCTCTGGAGGAAAGCGGGAGCAGGGGACAACGAGGGCCTGGGCAGCATCTCTCTAACCAGCAGCTGCAGCCAGTAGTGGAGCTGACCATGGGTTTTGGGTAAATAAGGCCAACTGTGCAATTTTTAGCAGTGAAGCTCAGCTTTTAAAACAGTGGAACTGCAGGTGCTTGAAGAGCAGTGGCACTGCCCAGATTTTTGAAAGCAGATGGTGACTCTCTGCAGTTGTCTCTGCTGCCTTGTTGCAGGAGGACAAGTGTAGCATATTCTTCCCAAAACAGCTTCCCTCTGTCAGCATGGACACAGGTGGGTAGGAAAAGGGGAAAAAATATAATCCTAGAAGAATATAAAAGCAGTGCTCCCCTGAGATAGTGGGAACTAATATTCTTTACAGCAGTGCAACATACTAGTGTACTTATAGAGTGGTATCAGAAATTGCCAGCAAGGTTGATACACTCACATTTCTGGCTATATTCAGTCAAAGACACACAGATCTGCAGTGCACTGAATGGCAGTATATTCTGTGTGTGTGTGTTTGTGCAGATTTCTGCTAGACAAAGACTTCCTATATATTAATTTGCAAAATGCAACGTGGCGTTACACTGAACATGAAGCATGAGAAATGAGACAGGACAGGCAAAGCTTTTTGAAATTATGTGCATAAGATGCTGTTATGTTATTAATACCTTTGATTAAAGGTTTCATTAAGCCTGTACTACTCATTGTTCCAAACTAATTCAAAAATTCTAGTTATCAGATTGTGTCTTAATGAAAGTAAGAAGCTTAGCACTTGTATGTGGAAGGTCTCCCTGCTCTGCTGCAGTGACAGCTGTATGGATCTGTAGTCTCTAGGTGAATGAGGACAAAGGAGTGTTTCAGTTTCACGTGTTGTGTTATTTATATCATTCTGGTGAGATTTCACCCAGCACTGTCAGATAATACTATTTATGAAGTACTTCAAATTCTGTAGTTTATGGCCTAGATCAGGAAACAGACACACGGCATTTTTGCCTGCATGTGTTTCATGTATCTCTTAAGCTAGAGAATTAAAAGCTTTAAAATTGGGCTAATGCTTTTTTACTGTCTATTTTCTTTGGAAAAGATTGACGTTTCCCAGACTTAGACCCTTTATGACATTGTAAAACCAACATAAAAGAGCTGGTGGAAACTCAGTTGGGAGGTACAGGTCCAGCAATGCATCTCTTAAACAAATCCTTAACCCAAGGGTCATAGTTGGGAAAAGCACCCTGGCAGCCCTGAGGCTGCTCTGTGCTGGATATGCACCTTGGTACGAACAGCACAGAGCCTGCAGCTCTGTGTAAGGAGTATTTAATTCCAGAGATCCAGATTCCTGAGCCCTGCTTTATTTTCTGGAGGTTGTACAGCTTCATGTCTATCTGATGGTGGAAACACTGTTTCATAGGCAACTACAGAGATGCTCTCCAGCAAGTCCCCACTAGCTTTGTCCTTTCTAACTTTTTGAACAAAACTTAAATTGTAATTCTCCTGAAAATGGAGTAAATATTTTTCTGACTCAGACAGTAGCCCAGCCCTGGGCTTTTAGTTGTAATTTTCTAAGTGGAGTTAGCAGCACAGTGTTATACTAGAAACCTGTCACGTATTCACTGACACAAAGCAGCGTAGCTGAAGTACATGAGAGCTTTAAAGTGAGCCTGTTTTTTCATGTATGCCTGTCTTATTCAAGTCACTTCAGCCAACAGCCAGTGTCTTTTTCTGTAAAGGCAATTGGCCCACATCTGGGGAGATACTGACCACTGTCTATGTCTTCTATTGTTGTCAACTAAATGTAATTGACAGTTCTGGCCTTTGAAAATTCAGCTCTTGATGGACTTTTATTATTCTTTATTCAGGCAGAACTTTTCCTATATCAAAATTTCCTTCAGGCTGCTTGGTGACAGCTTTTCAATCACTGTAACTTTATCACACATAAAGCAGGGGAAGTTGTCAGTTTAAATCCATTGGTACTGGTTTAGAAGAGCCCCTGCTTATTTTTGGGGGGTTTTACAAAGCTTTACAAATTTAATTGTATCTGTACAAACACATTTAAATTATTTTTTATTTTAACATTGTACAAACACAAACTAGAAATCGGAACTTTAGGAACTGGCTCTTTGTCTGTATTACTCAATTTTCTACTTTGTCTTTCCTTGTTAGTGACTGAGCCAGGGTGACTGGTCACAAAAGCAACTTAAAGTCAGTCCCCCTGGAGGGATTGCAGCTGGGTAGAAGCCTGGGTAGTCCAGGTGCTGCTTTCTTAACAGTATAACAGTGTGGATCTAGGCATAGATTCCCATTTTTATTGTTCTTAGTGGTTTTGCTCCTACAGCCACACTTCCAGCAGTTCCTGTTCTGACTCATCAACAAGTCCAAGCTGTAAAAATTGCAGCATTTTTAGATGAATTGGCCATTACTGGTGTAGAACCTCAAAAAACCTTCACAATACCTAAGCTCTGCCTTTTGTGTGCAAAGAGGAACATTCAGGTTTTAGGACTTTTAAACCAAGGGGTTTGGGAATGGTGTGTGTATGGAGGAAGAGTCATAATGATCTAACAGATATTAATACTCTCCTCTAAAGGTTTGGGGGTCACTGCCAGACTGGAGGAGTTACCAAATTGTCTCCCTGGGCCGCATTGCTCTGGCACTGACTGAACAGGAAATCACAGAGCTGGATCTGCACTCCATCGACACCGTTTCTGTTCTTAGTCAGCAAACAGAGTGGACTCTTACCCAGGTGAGTGAGTGAGTTACTGAGTGTACTCCTGGTGAAAGGCTCTGGATTCACGCCCTTTGAGGCTGAAGTCCTGGAATTGCCTAGGAGACAGATCCAGAGATCCACACTACTCCCTGCTGCTTTTCTGCAGCTGTGACCCCAGTGAAAGTGCCCAGGTAGGTCAGCACTGGTGTCTGCCTGGCTGGGGGCTTCCCTGGGGAAGTGGCCAAGACAACATCAATCACTGTTCATTGGAGTGCGGCTGAGTGTGTTCTTTAGCGCTTGCCTGCCAAGCAGTGGAAAGAGGTCAGCAGCTCCTCTCACGCTGGCCCTGGAGCAGACACTACTGCCAGGAGTACTAGTCCTTCCTAACTAAGGACAATCACAGAATAAGTAGTGTGCCCCAACCCCAGCATTGCCCTAGAAGCCCTTTTTTAGCAGATATACTCCTCTCATGTTCCTTTCCTTGGATAACTTCTGGTTATGTCAGTGGGACTTTCATAATAAGAGTTAAAACCTTTTATTTATACATGCAATTGGCAGTATCTTTCTGCCTTTGTGGCCCATACCAGCAGGACTCTGTGGCTGCACAGATACTGGCATGGTAGCTCTGGCAGAATATCACAAATCTGTTTAATAGATTCATGTTCTGAAAGGCACTGTAAGAAGGAAGCTCTTGGGAGGACTTTATACAAAACCAGTTTGCTTTTGAGGTTTCCTGCTGTCAGTAAGAGTAGCTAGTTAAAAGAGATTCATCCTGCTGAACTTCAGTTGTCTAACAGTTAGGCAGCTAGTTAAGCTAGCTATTTGAGGCTCAGGATTGTGGATTAAGAAATCTTGGAAGATGCTTGTTTCTTTCACTGGCTTTGGAGGATGCCTTGGTGGCAGGCTTGAGCTGGGCTCAGTTTTTAAAGGCTTAGTTTAGAATGAGCACCATCCTAAATTACCTTGGCTTGGAAGGGCACTTTGGTACCAATATCCCATTCATATCTGAAAATTAATCCTAAACACGAGTCACCACTGATATATGGCACTTAAATAAGACAAGCCATCCTGAGTATTAAAACCAGTAAAAATTACATATTATGCCCTTAGGTATTTTATGTTTTCTTGTAGCATTTTAACTGATTCTGTGAGGCAATCCAGCACCATTTCTTCTGGTGAAGGCTTTCCTTGTGACCTGGCAGAAGAAGTACACAGTGTTTTCACACCATTTGCACATAGCAAGTGGTTGGGTAACAGTGCCCTGTTTGAGTGTCACATATAGGTGGTGACAGTGCTCCTCCTGAAGGCCATGGCCATACAATGGAGAGGCTCAGGGTATATATTTATGCTCTGAGGGTTCTGGTAAGATTTTAACCATCTAGTAACAAAACCTTCAATTATATTTACCCTGTTCATGCATACTATCTTACTGGTTTTGTAGGCAAGAGCTATTTTGCAAGGTTTTCTAGAAGACTCTGGCCAAACCATCAGCACACTAAAAAGTTTTGATTTAGTTGGACTAGGAGCAATCCTCTGTGCTTTGAACTCCACAGAAATCACATCCATAAGGACTGCTGAATTCAGGTACTGCATTTTATACCTTATGAAATATTTATTAGTAACTCTATTGATAAAATTTATTGTGCCATTTTTGTTCTGTTGAGATTTTCAGAGCCTAAAGGACACCTTTTTGCATTTTAAATGCCTTTAGAAAAGCAGTCACTGTTATGGAAGGCATACAGTAGTTGTTTAAAACACGTTCTTTTATAGTATTCCTCTGCCATTTATATCCCACCAATTAAGTATTGCATCGAGAAATCCAGGTTTTTGCTCAAAACACCTTAAATGTTTCTATGCAATTTATGTACATGTATTTTAAACTGAAAATAGGTTTTACAGTCTTCTTAAAGCAGGCTAAGTATATCCCAGGCCTGTTTATACTACGTGTAATTGCAGCATGTAATGTTGACCTTGTTGCCTTTTGCAGTGCTGCAGTTGCAAGAATTGGCCTGTTGTTTTGTAGCACCCCTGTTCTGAGGCAGTTTAAGAAGATGACAGAATCCGTGTTTGGTGCTGCTACCAGCTGGAATGGCTCTATTTTACAGGAAATTGGTACTATAGCAGGTAACAAAACTACGGCTCCAGATGGTGATGGTTGTGAAGCATTGCTATTAAGAGACGGGTTCACGTAGCTGGGAATTTTTCTAGACTGACAAGAGACATTTCTTCCAGAGGGGAGTCACCTGCAGGCACAGACATCCAGCAATTTCAGAAGCACTAAGGAGAAGTGGTATTCTCTGTAAGGTTCTGTAAATCTGGTCAAACTGACCTTGGGAAGCACAGCCTGAAGTTACTTGGGTCCTGTAAGTTGGAAAGGGTAAATCAAGGAGGGCAAAACCAAGCAGGATTCCAGACCCAGTCACTCTTTGTGAACCAGGCTGTACTGGGAGGAGCTGAGCTTTGGCTGCCTGAGCATCCTGCCTGGAAAGAATGGGCTGCCCAGGGAAGAGCACAAGGGCAGGATTGCCTGGAGTGATGCTTCTCCAGAGTGCTCTTGCGGCCTCGGAGATTTCCTGAGCCAGAGGTCACTCCCAGTTTTGTTCCTGGGTTTGTTTCCCTGTTATCATTGAACTCTCATAAATTTTAGCATCCCCGATGCCTGTGGCAAAGATTCCTCACCGTAACTACCTAAGGGGTAAAGAAGTCACTCCCATTGCATGATTATGCTCCCTAACCTTGGATCAGAAGAGCCTGTGAGCAAGCATTCCCTAATAACACTGCTTATGATTTTATAGGTTTTTGTAATTCTCCTTTCTGAGATAAAATAGCTCAGGTAGAGTACAGTCCATGTCAGTGGCTAGGGTCAGATGATTTGTAATGCTGGAATATAATGAAAGAAACAAAACATAAAAAGAACCAGCATCTCTCTCTATAATGCCCTGGAATAAACCATTTATTAAATATTTTTAATAAACGCTTTAAGTTTATATTACCTTAAAAATAAATCTAATAAAAAGAACATTAACCGAGTTTTGTTTCTCTTATTTTGGGGTTTTTAGGTGGTTTGAATGAGGATGAATTAAAAGCTTTTGATAAAAGCTTGATGCCATATTTCCAGCCATCAGCAGTAAGACATATACCTCCTGAAATTTTCCAAGTAAGAGCCTGATTACTGAAGAAGTTACTAAATTTCTATTGTTTTTACTCTAATATAAATACACTGCAGCAGTGATTTATAGCTTTTGGGTTTTGGCAAAAAATTTTCTATGGTCTGTTAAGTGAGAGACCATCAAGGATCTGGAACATTAACTTTCAGCTGTATCATCTGTATTTGTGATGCCCATGAAATATGCTAGACAAGTTTTATTCATCCTTCAGAATGTATCCCAAAGAAAAAGCAAGTATCACAAAACAGGGAATGGACTATTTCTTCCAACATTTTATTCAGATCTGAGTTTTCTTCTCTGTTTATTAACATTTGCAAGGATGCTGTAATAGCTACAGTTTTCTCTGCTGACTGTGTAAGAGCTGTTTTATTAACCTAAAATCTGGCACCGTTCTCCTGAGTTAGCTCTGAAAAACAGATTGTGCAGGCAGATACAGATCAGAAAGGAATTACATCTAATTACAGCAGTACTGAATGTGGACCAGAAATTAGAACAGGGATCCTGAGATTATTGCCCCAGACTTTCTTTGACTTAGTGACAAGATTAATGCTCTGCCTGGGCTGGTCTCTTTCAGATGCTCAGGCAAGCAATGTACTTATGGACAGATGAGCTAAACAGAGAGTTAACTGTGTCAGCTCCCATAAAAGAGAAAAACTCCTTGAGCTCCAACTGTTTGTGCACAGTACCACTGACAGTTCAGATAAACCTAAAATGTTCTCACTGAAAATATTCCTTTGCAAAAAACCTCTATATAATCTTGTAGAATTTCTATCAAACAACATTTTTTTTAGTTAGAGTAATAATGATACTACAGAGAGTGATTAACAAAAAGCAGGGTACCTCTTTGGAAGAGTTTTCTGTGTTTGAAAGATTCAAAGCAGGTTTTGGTTTTACACAGGTTTTTTATGGCCTCATTTTGCAGCTGTATAAATTATTCAGATTTTGATTTATGAAAAATCACATTGTATTATGGACTTCAAGTGAGTTAAGATGCTCAATTCAAAATGTCTGGACCTGTAGGCATTTCCATGAGTTTGCTTAGTTTAAACCAGCACACCATTTGGCAGACAATGAAAAATGGGCAAGGGTTTGCTCCATCATCTGGCCTACTTGCAAGGGGAGTTTTGTCTTTCCAAAGTAGAACCTGGATGCAGAATTGTTGCAAGAAAAAAAAAAAAGAAAAAAAAAAAAAAGCTTGTTGTGTAGGAGGCAGAATGTTAACTAGAACTAAAGCAATCCGGCCTGCCCAATAATGCAGGCTTTACAAACTGGTTAATTGCTGTGTGATGTAAGATAATTACTGTAAGATTATGATTACCATGTTTAATTTTTAAATTCAGTATGAACAAACTGGGAAAATTTTCAGTCTAAAAGAGAAAAATTGAATAATGAGACTAAAGCATGGGGTCTTTTCATCTCATTGCTCTACTGCTAACTATAATGAAAGGTCAAATGTAAGTTCAAGCGAGGTTGCTTGGGAGCAGATGTAAGAGAAAATAAATGAAAACAAGAGGATGAACAATGCCATCAGTCTTTGAACAACTCAGGAAAGAAATGGCTGGAAAATTAAACTCCAACAATATATTGAAGAAGTGTCCAATACAGTGCTGGCATAGAAAGCTTCTCAAGCTGTCAGCTCCCAGCATGAAAGAGAAAGGTGACAGATACATGAGTGGTCAGGGAAGTAAATGAATACAGAGGATTTTTTAAAGCTCTATTGAGCTCTTTTATAGCAACACAATGTTGCAGGCTACTGTCCCTCATTCCAAATGCAAGGCAGTGCTGACTTCTGATTCCTTACCTGCCTTGTATAATTGACAGCCTAAACCAATTTTTCTGTCTTTTGTTCCTCCCAGGCACTGTCCCCAGAACAAATAGCAAACCTGGGCCCTGAGAACGCCGCCATGGTTACGGGATCGCAGCGGGAGCATCTGGATGCATCCCGGCTCCAGAGCCTGGGGCTGGCACTGGATGGAGCCAGGACCAGCAGCCCAGGGACACAGAGCAGTGCAGGATCTCCCCAGGAGGGGCAAACCCCAGCTCCGAGCGGTGAGTGGAGCCCTCCCTGCTCCTGCTTGGGGGAAGGGCACACGCCAGTGGGGTGTGGGGTCTCACAGCACGCACCGGGATCAGGCCTCTATTCTGAGGGTGCGTTGCAGTGAATTTACTAACCAACTTTTACAGTTGTGCCTCATATCACATGCCTGATCAAGACAAACAGCCAGGTGGATGTTGGATTTACTCACAGCAAGAGGTAATGGAGGAAGACTGTCAGATGGCATTAGCAGCTGTCCAGTAGCATTACACTGTCCTAAGCACTTGTTGTGTAAAAGGTAGTCGGAAACAGTGAGTTTTCCCTCTCCTTCCTTCCCATATTCTTTGCCTAAATTTAAGGTAGGGGTCTCCATCTCTGGACCTTCAGGTCACAACTTTTATGTGCAGCAAAATGTTGTTTGCAAAGCTGCAAGTGGGAAAGGAGGTAGCACTGGGGTGGATTAGCATCTTTATCCAGACTGTAGGACCATTGAATGGTTTTTCCTGCCATTCCCATCCTATTTGGAATTAAGGCCTATTAGTACCTCTACTTCAGTGGTTTAACCTTTTAGTTCTGCATATTGCAGTTTATACTGGGCAAGTCACACTGGCAGTGTCTATGGATGTGTTACAGTGAGAGAGTTTGCACATGGTCAGGACAATGTTGAGAACTTGTCCCTATCAGACAGCAAATATCGTTGCTTCCAGTGACACCAGCGAGACATAAGCTGTTGAAGGAGAGAGAGGGAAGCTGAAGTGCTGAAATAGGAGTAAGGGGAACTAAATTGCTAAGATGCCCTTGCTGGAACTAGACCTTCAGACCTGGGAAGTGCTCTTAGCCCAGCTCCCTCTCAGGTGTGACCTGTTCCTTCTGGAGATCTGCCAAAGGGAGGAGTTTTTTGCGTAAAGATCACCTGAGCTCATGAGCTTCTTGTCCATTGTTCCCGTCTCCCTGTGAAATGCTTCTCTTTGGAGCTGTGTATGGTAAACTGGAAGTGACATCTCTTCAGAGCTGAATGCAATTAGGATTCAACTGTTGGAATTTGCTGCACCTCTTTGGGGTGGTGTAGATAAGACTTCTAGAGCTGAACTTTAGGGTGACAATAAGACATAAAGCCTTCTGTTTTCCAGGAGCTCCTTGTTTGAGCGGCTTTGGCATCTGGCTGTGTGCTGTGTTTACACTGCACCTGCCTTTCTGAACCCACAGGTGTTAAGCTTGAGGTAAGTTATATTTTCAGTTGGATGTAATTTTATAACAGAAGCACGGATCACCTATAATAGAGAAGAAGGACTGTGGGACCCTCTTCCTGCTTTGAATACAAAGATAACAATTCTTGAATAATTTTTCTGTATTAAAAAGGTGTCTTGTACCTTGGTTAGGCTATCTCTGAATCTAATCAAGGGGAAAACACTTTATCTTATCTTTATTGTAAAGCCAAACATAACAAAGGTATATTTAAAATTCCATGTAACACCAATCAATTACTGCATTGTTATTTGGAACATGTTCTTGGTTTTATTCTGTTTTGGCTGTTCGATTTTATTCCACAAACACTTTGATAAACTCTATTTGGTAGAGTATTGCCATTAACTTTCATTGGATTTTAACATTCTGGCAGGCTAATATTTAAGAAGAGCACTAGTGGGCTTAAAGTTTAGAGTCCAATTAGGCAAACTAAATGCTTAAGTATTCTACTTATTCTTTAAGATTGCAAAGCAAGGCACGTCAAAAGACTTAATATTTTTCTTTGCTTTGATTTTCAGTGTCCTGGAGCTTACAGCAGAGATGCTAGAGATAAAAGAGTGTCAGCTCAGCATGAACAGTAGAATCAAGAGGCTCTGAGATTTCTGAGTGCAGAGTGGTTAAATTCGTACAAGCAAGACCCTCATCTGCCATCATGAGGAGAACTCTCTCCTTTCCATAGCTTTACCATTAGCAAGTAACACAGTATCCCTCCAAATAGTCCAAATTTAAAAACTGGAAATGGCTTATCTGTCTCATGAGACAATCACTGAAATATAGGATTGTGTGTTAGGGAGGAACTTGAATTACAGTGGGGACAGGTAGCAGGGGACTGTTATTTGGAGGCTGATGTCTGATACCCAGTGCTTTTCACATGGGCTAATTTGGTCACACTGTTGTGTCCATTTGTTGGGTTTTCTTCTCCTTCAAGTGCACATTCCCTGGAAAGGGGCTATCCTTCTGTGTGGTGTAGTAGAAACTGCACTAAAAGTTACTGCTGTTGCAATAAAATAACTTCATCTCGGGGCTGCTGGTTTAAATCCTGCTCAGACAAGAGGTGATAACAGGCTCTTAGAATTTAAGCACCTCTACAAAACGTAGTTTCCCCATGGCTGTTTGTATCCAGCACAGAACTGTTGACACTGAGGGCATTGCAATACTATTAGTATTTCATGTGACAAAATGCACCGTGGAAACCTGCTTATGTTCATCAAGAGACAGCCCTTTCACTTCAGGTGGGGTTGAAGTGTACGCCTGGGAATACTAAGGGGAAACTGTTCACCAGGCCTACACACTACTGGGACTGTCAATCCAGTACTTTCCACAAGACCTAGAATGGGGGATTTCTCATAAACCATAGATATTTTCCTATGTTTTATCAGCATATGACTTACATATTTAATATTAGCTTCTCATGTCACGCGTCAGTATTTTAAACAGTGGGGGAAAAAAGATATATTAAAAATCCTCTGCATGTGAACATACATTTTGATGTCATTCAACATGATTTTAGACCACAAACACATGGCAGAGTTTTCCATTTTGCTATTGCAAAAGCCTTACTTTTTCTAGACTAAAAAAGGCAATGCATAGACGGAAAAGTTTAGCTTTTTCGTTCAGGGCTGTACTGTAGTAAATGCCCTTCAAACTATAATTTGTATTTCTTTATGGCAAACAGTACATCTGGCTTCTCAGCCCTGAAAATAGAATTGAAATTTTGCTCAGGTGGGGAAGCAATAGGAGTGGGAGGGAGGGAGAGCTGGAGGGAAGAGCCTGGCGGCTGCTGGGGGAAGGTGAATGTGAGCTGCTGCTGCTGTTGGGAGTAAGAGTTCCCACCACAGCCCCATATAGTCTGTAATTCTTGCAGCAGTAAGGGCTAACTTGATTTTCAGGGCTTTGTTATTGGCAAAGTAGGCAGTGAGAGCTGTCTCACCCCCTCCTTTCCCTCTCCCCCTTCAGCAATCTGCTGCTCTGGGAACTGCCTTTGCCTGTAACTAACCCTGGCAAGTGTGACATGATCTTACAGATAATACTACATGCTTTAGTTCTGCATTTTATAAGCAAAGAATTATGATTGCTGCAAACTGCCTGGCACTTTTTTCTCTAATCCTCACGGTAAGATTCCAGCTTCTCCAGCTGCATTTCCTTTTCTGCATGTGAACAGGAAATTGAGACATATATTTAAATAGAAAGAAGTTTGTTTTATTAATCCCAGCAAATACATGCAAATGTCCACTAAAACCGAAAAATACTTCAGTGGATCAAATGCATTATAAAGATTTATCTGTGTTTTATTTTAAAAGTTCTGCCTCACTCAGATGTGAAAGTACTAAAAGGTTGTTTGATTTCTAGAAATTGCCTGACTTGAATTCTGTGTGCACTTCTGAAGATGCAGGAGAGTGTTTTCATGTCAAGAAGACAGTCAGCATTTCCAGTTCAGCTGCTTAGGTCAGATACGTGACTTAGCTCTACCAAGCCCTTCAAAAATCTATATGAGCTGAAAGTGATCTTCTTCTGTCAATATACCTGGGAGTGATTCCGTTTGCAATTATGTGAGTCAGAGTTTAGCTTTTAATTGGAGCAGGAGTGAGCTCTTTGTTTCATGCCATCTGTGCTGTAATTTCTTTCAAGCACAAGTGCTTTTAAATAGCTGAACTGCTCGATTATTTATATATTTTATTAAATTAATAATTATGTTAAGAACTTTGGCATTGCATTTATGTTTGGTCAAGGACTTACCTATTTCTTACAAGAGTAGTGTAGGAGGGGTAAATGTGGAGCACTGACTTAATGTACTTATTTCACGGTGAGACTGCAAATCCTGTTTGCTTCATGAGATGGTGTGAGCATTTGGATGGCAAGTATTGTAGAAAAGCAATTTTACTCCTGCCAATATAACTCTTGTAAAGGTCACTGATGGAAAAGCCCATTCTACAAAATCTGGGATTTATGAGACACCTCCATCAAAACTGTTGAAACTGAATTTCTGTGGGAAGAATAGATGGAAAGGGGAGAAAGGCACGGAGAGCACTAGTATGCATGGTATGTAATCTGTGTGTGTGATCTGCCATCCATTCACAATCCTGCACACTGCCACTGCTAAGAGGAAACTGAAGCATGGACACTACTGTGAAACAAACCACAGAACCCCTCAGTGCAGGCATCTGTCCCCTCTGCAGATGTGTATTGCATACAACATGCACGTGATCACTTTCACTGGAATGCATTCATGGGCAAAATGTCTCACAGTCTCTCTCTTTTCGCATGATCAGGATTTTGGGGAAGAATATACTACAGAGAAATGTGGTATAAAGATTTGATTCTTAAAGAAACATTGCTGTTTGTAGATGTGGGTAACATTTGTTTAAACCAAGCTTAATTTCTCCTACATTCTTTTTAGTTTTTTTCGTTCTTTGAGAATGAAAAAAAAACCAGATTTGTGCATAAATCTGCTGTTGAATATATATCATGATAATAATTTTTTTATCTGCTTATTGTGAGAACTGCAGCTGTCCTCTCCACTTGTGTCCTGTGGGATGTACATCCAACCATCCAACTGCTGACAGTCACAACTCTGGTGTAGGCCTGGCTCCTCTGAGTGCTGTGAGCCCTGTGACAGGTGACCCTGTCCAGCAGTACGTGAGAGGAGGCATTTCATTCCTGTCATTGGATGTAGGAGTCTTTAGGAGCTAACAGATGGAAAGAAATACTTTTGAAGCCTTATTATTTCAGTGCCTGATACGTTTATGTTCAGAATTGTGTTTAGAAAAGAGAAAAGGGCTACTGGTTCTGGATCAGCAGGAGAGAAAATATCCCCTATGACCTGGTCCTGAGGTAAATGCCACATCTGTGGTATCTCTAAATCCCCGAAAGGAAGAAAACAACTACTCATCCAGAGTGTCTGAAAACTGTCCGTGTTAAAGCTGGCATTATGGCTGTTGTCAGGTTTTGTACAGTGCATGGAATGTTTGACTCCCAGTGATCTCAATCTGTCACATCAGAGCTAACCAGCTCCTCAGTGTGAGGCTCCAAAGATACTGTTTAAAAAAAAAAAAAAGGCATCCTTCCTTAATTTTAAAAAGCCCTTTATGCCTCTGTATAATCTGCTCAAATATTCCAGAGGCAATTACGTACTGCATTGTGGCAGATTTACCTTATCACTTCACTGCTGTGCCTAGGGATCATCACCCCCTCATTTATTTTCCAGTAACACAAACTGCAGCCCCATTATATCAGACTGGGACCTTGTCAGAGCCCCACTGGCCGCCCCCCTAGGAGCAGATGTGAGGGATTGCTCAAGGTGTGCCAGCCAAACGCACCGGGGGCTGTGGGAGAGGCCTGACTCACTCAAATGACACTCAGAAAGAAGCAAGGAATCAACAGTCACCTGAAACGTGTCACTTGAGCAGGTAACTGGCCATAGGGCACTGCTGGTATCTTGGCTCATGCTGTGTTGTGGTTATAGATACCACACACTGCTTCCCAGTGGGACACTGCCAATTTCCCCATGGCAGTCGAGGAACGGTCATCCAACTGCAGTACCTTGTTCCCCTGTCACAGACTGTCCTCCTTAAGAGTAAAAATCAAATTTCAAATCATCTCTTCCGCTTTTTTTTTCTTCTTTTCTCAAAAAAGGCTGATATTCCAGGCTGGTACACAACTTTAGGCAATAGGGTCTCTATTTCAGTTAAAATGTTTAAGTGGTTTTGATAAGTTTGTGGGTTTTTTGGGTGTGTTTTGGTTTTGTGTTTTTAAGCGAAACCTGTAGGCATAGGATAAGGAGAGCTAAGAACCTTATAGTCCTGATTAGTAAAATATTCTCATCCATGCCATATGATGTGGGGACAGCCTTGGGGACTGTTTACTCCAGTGCTGTTGGAGGGGAGGGATCCGACTTCCTTTTCCAGTAAGGCAGGAGGAAAACTGGATAGAAAAGACAGGTCTGCAAAAAAACAACAAAAACTCCACTGTAAGTTAAATTTCTTTTATTAGTACCGCAGAACATTTGGAATTGCTCCTCAGAAAGAGTATTTTGTGCATTGTTATACAAAATGCTGTTGAAAGTGCAGATAAATAACAAACTTGTCAGAAAGCAAAACAGACCTGTGTGCTATCCAGGTATCCATAATTTCATATTTTAGTGAAGACTGTGATCCATTATCAGACTGTCTTTCCATATCTATCTACTCAGTCTTTAGACGGAAAAATTATGTGACTACCTCAAAGACCCCGCTGGACCTTGTCTGGCATCAGGACACGTAGGAGTTTTGTACCATGGGATATTTTTATCACAATTCACATCTGGTTCTTTATTTGTACCCAAAAATAGATAGCCACAAAATGTATTACATTTTTTCTGCAAATGAGTAGAAAGCAACCAATGTCCATCTGTCTCTTCCTGCCCTTTCTGTTCAGCATCAGTCTGCTCTCCCAATCCGGATTAATGAGAGGATTTTCTTGCCCTCATGATGCAGGAACACAGGCATGTTCAGAGCTCACAGTCCAAGTGACTAAACATTGAAGCATTAAATGGAGGAATTGTGACTGATGGATTTCTTGCTTTGCTGGCAAGAACATAGCATTTATCTTCTAATGTTTTAGCAGGTATAATTAGCCTTACAAATACTTAACAACATCTCACTTAATATCTGTAACCTTCTCTTTGAGGGACAGGGAGAAAAGTAGAGGAGCCAAAAGTAAATTGCTGTAGGAGAAATAGGAAAACAGTGGAAAATGCTAATCTGTCACAAATACAGCAGCGTAATATTTTCTGGTACTGCTTTCCTCAGTAATTTTTAACCATTGTATATGGAAGTGAACTGTATTGATTTATCAAAGAATAGCCATTGCTGTAGTTAAAATCACATTGGTTTGATGCACAAGCTGAAACTGCCCTAGGTCATCTTTAATTGGGGCCTGACATGTTTCAACATTTAATCAGATGTCACAAAACAACTTAGATCACAAACAAATTCTGAATATATCCTGCATGAACTGAGAAGGGAGTTGAGAATGGATGTCAGCTCTCTGCCTTTAATGTATCTATTAAAATAGATTCCAGATATGCATCTCTCAGTGTTTTTATTAGCTACTTTTATTTCACTATTCATCCTTTCAGAAGTGTTGAGATCTGACATATTAAATGTACACATTTCATTCAACCCTGTGCCAAACAGGCTGGTCCAGCCAGTGCTCTGAGACGTGTCTGAGTTTTCAGACCTCACACGTGTGTGCAGTGATGGAAGCGCCTCAGCACTGCAGCTGCAAATGCTGTATTTATGAATTTGCACTTTCTCCCCACCTGTTGCAGTTGGTACCACAGATCTGGGGAGTTCTGCCAAACGCTGTCGTCTTCAGTACAGATTCTCCAAGTACTACATTTGGGTTTTTAACATGTGTCCTCAAGTAGGCAACTCACTGGTGGTTACATCAAACATTATTTGACGCCAAAAAATTCTTCAATATCTGTTTAAAATAATTATTCTGTTAGAGTTCAGATCTATAAAACTTTTCAAATGCAACATCCAACCTCTTCTCTTAGGAAGTGATAAGAGATACTGCGGAGCTTGTCAAGGAGTTGTACTGCTGTACTTGTAAACACAGCGTTGTAAGAGGACAGGCTTTGATTCCTAATCTCCGAAAATAAGAAAATTTGTTTTTGTCACACTGTGGGTACTTACTAAAAAAGATAATAGCAGGTACTAATCAGTTCTCTTTTCTTTTCAGGATTATGTAAACTCTTCAAAGATTTCCATGTTTGTGACACATTTTAAACAGGAAAATTAAAGATTGTAGTTAGGACCCTTTTCATAAATTTCAAACAAACCTTCTGCTGTGGGAACTTTTCAGCATATCATTCTGTAACAGTAAAGTCCTTACACTATTTCCTCAAACAGGGTGTGAAACAATGTAAACCAAGAGATTTTAAAGAAATGCTGCTACCCCGCAAAGCACCACTGTTTACCTGGAATAAGCTGTTACCCATTTTCTACAACCATTGGAAATCCTATTCCTGGGTGGCTATTCCTATTTTTCTTTGTTATTGTTTGGATTGTTGGGTTATTTTACAGAGAGTTTTGAAGAGTTGTTTTTTAAACTGTCCACTGAACTATGCTGGTCATGTCCTGTTTTAGGGATTCAGGACTCTGAAGAGGCAGCGTGCTGACTCTCGAGGCATAATCATTGAAGAAATAATTTCTTTTTTTTCTTTGTCTTGGAAGTTTACACAGAATCACAGAATTGTTAGTGTTGGAAGGGACGTCTGGAGATCACCCAGTCCAACCCTCCTACCAAGGCAGGGTCACCTGGAGCGGTGACACAGGGATGTATTTGGAATGTCTCCAGGGAGGGAGAATCTATGACCCTGAAAAACCTGTCCCAGTGTTCTGCTACCCTCAATGAAAAAAGTTCTTCCTCATGCTGAAGTGAAACTACTTGTGTTTGAGTTTACGGCCACTGCTCCTTGTCCTGTCACTGGGCACCACGGAAAAAAGTCTGGCACCATTCTGGCAGAGGTTGCCCAGAGAAGCTGTGGCTGCTCCATCCCTGGAAGTGTTCCAGGCCAGGCTGGACGGGGCCCTGAATAACCCGGTCTAGTGAGCAGCATCCCTGCCCAGGGCATGGGCAGAACGAGACGATCCCTAAGGTCCCTTCCCACCCAAACCATTCTGTGATTCCATGATTCTGTGACCCTCTTGGCACCCACCTCGGAGTTATTTATATGTATTGATAAGATCCCCCCTCAGTCTTCTCTTCTCCAGACAAACCAGCCCCAGCCCCTGCAGTCTCTCCTAAGAGAGACGCTCCAGACCCCTCAATCACATCTATGGCCTCCGCTGGACCCTTACTAGTAGCTGTTGTAGATTTTCAAACTGTTGGGCTACAAAACATAACAAAACATACATATAACATAGTACAGATTATATTCCATATTACAGATATATA
>VZTE01000631.1:422097-435143 GCA_013397775.1 Eulacestoma nigropectus
GGAGCCCCGCGGGAGCCCCGCCGGGGGCCGGGCGGCATCGCCCCGAGCTCGCCGCGGCCGGGGAGTGCTGCGATCGCCCCCGAGGGACCGCGCCCCGGGGAGAGCCCAGCGAGCCGGGGCGTGCGGGGGGGTCGCGCATGTCCCACTGGCCCGGGAGGCGGCCCGGGTGAAGCGGAGAAACGCGGGGAGGGCATTGACCCCCCTGGGGCGCCCCTGAGGGCCCCCGGGGCGGGCAGAACTCGGCCCGGGCAGGTGAAAAGGGACGGTCCCTCCCGTCCGCGCAGGGGAGTGGGCTCTGCCCTCCTCCTGACCTCCCCGCCACTCGGCCCCTCCAGATCCAGCGCTGGCGAAGCGGGTGAGCAGCCAGGAGAGGGGGAAGGAGGAGGCGCATCCCCGCTCCGGCGTGGGGGTGCGCCGGCGGGAGCTGCCGTTCCCTGAAGGGTGTTGTGGTTGCCATTATTTGTACTTTAATCCCTGTCCACCGCCGCTCCGGCTGTCCCCGGGAGGGTCGCTCCTTCCTTATGTAACTGCCCGGCGGCAGGCGAATGAATGGGGAGGCCGGTTTGGAGGGGGGGGAGGAATTCATCCCCCGCGGGGCGGGCAGCCGCCCTCCCTCCGTCCCTCCATCCCTTCCCTCGCCTGCCCTGGCCGCGCCCGGCCTCTGGGCCGCCGGTGTACGCGGCAGCCCCGCGTTTGGTGCAGCGCCGGCCGCCGCTGACTCGCGGTTCGCAGCCTCTGAAGTTTCCCCGCTCTCCCCTGCCCTCCGCGGCGGCCTCACGCTCCCCCTCTCCTTCGCTTTTGTGCAGGAATCGAACTGTGTTTCGTGCCGCTTTTAGGGCTGGTGGAGGGTTCGCTGTTGGCCGGGCCAGCTGCAGTAGGAAGCGGTGGGAGGGAGATTCCCGGCGGGAGCCGCGGGCCTGTGTGACGTGGCAGCGGGAGCTGCGCCGGGTCCCGGCCGGGCGAACCCCGCTCCGCCGCCCCCCGCTGCCGCTTCCCCCCCGTTCGGAACGGGCGTGCTCCAGTTCGCTGTGCCGTGGTTTGCTTTCCCCCTTCGGCTGTACGGTGTGGTGGTTGGAGGGAATTGCAGGCAGTTCCCATAACTGCAGCATAGCTGATTTCTTTCAGAAAACTGGGAGTTGTTGTAATTCAAAATGGGCATTTCCGTGCGCTGTGTATTATGTGGGTCGGACCACCCACCCTGGGAATACTGTTTTTGTTGTGCACGGGGGTTTGACCGTGAGCTTGACTTTGCCTTCTCTCCAGTGAGCTTCTCCTTCTTTAGTGAAGGCGATTGTTCTTGAAATGAGTTTGCCGTGTGTTGATGATACCGTTCAAATACCGGGTTAGCACTGTTGAACAGATGTATCTGTAAAGTCTTCAGTTAAAAGCGTGAAGAATTAGTTTAGGTTGTAACCTGAAATAACTGAGAATGGGGAAATGAAAGAGATTTACACTACAGGTAGGAGGAAGTAGAGGTTCTATATGTTTTCCTGTCAAGTCACTGGCTAATCACTTGACAGCACAAAAAAGAGTAAATGAATAGTTTTGGTTTTTATGAAGTAAACGAATAGCTTTGGTTTTCAACAGACTTAAAGTGAAAACTGTTCTTAACTTTACAGAAGAGGTCAAGCAAATGACTCCATGGGCCACATGCAGCAGTAGTGCAGAACTATTGTTCCTGAGGTCATGGAGCACAAGAGCACCTTCCTGATGAACTTACCTGGCTCACCCTCTAGTGCATCAGGAATCCTGCCTGGATCTGGCAGGAGAGGGCCTTGCCTCCTCCAACTCTCGTGTAGAGTTTTGTCCTGTGTTTGAGAAAGGCAGTTGAGATTACAAACAGCAAGAGGGTTAATGATCTAAAAGCTGAATATCATTTACTGTCTGAAGAAGGAAAATGAGAAATTCTATTGCAAGGCTGAAATTCAGATAGGGTTTGAGCCAAGAGATTCTTAAGTGACCTTTGGATGTGAGGTTATTTACACAGTATAGTACAGTGTGACCTGGTCCTATCTTTCTGCTTAAAAAGTGATCTGATGCTGCTTTCCTTAAGCCACTTGTGATTGAGAATCTCTACTAGGGGTTTATTCATAAGAAAGCAGCTTCACACCAATCATTGGTACGGCTTTCTCCAAGACAGAAAAGTCAACGGGCTTGTATGACACAGGGCCTTCACCTCTTTCCTTTCTCAAATTAGCCAGCATCCCTGGACACAAGCACACATGCATGAACTCTTTCAGTAGAAAATATCTGCTTTGTTCATTTTCCTGAGGGGGAAAAAAAAAAAAAAAAAAAAAGCAGGGATGTGTTTGTCAGGCATTGTTTCTTTGGTATTTTCCAGTTCTGCCTGAGTCCTCAGGAGTAAATCCAGACCCATGGTGCTGCTGTGAGATTGGTGTCTGAGGCCTAACAAGTTTGTCTAGAATGAGTAGAACATGAATACCTCAAAGGAACATGAGCAAAGAATTTTATTTTTGGGGCTGTATTCTGTTCCACCTCGTGGCTCATTGTTGTCAGTTGAGGTTTCTTGTGATAAAAACTTTGTAAATATATATTTGCATATGTTTGTAAAGTCATACACAACAATCGCCCCTAAGTAGTTACTGGTTAATGTTGAGCAGCTACGAAGAGCCTCTTATTAGAGGGCTTTATGCCATTCCTTTACATTGTATGGTTATTAGAGCCATTTATAAATTAAATAAACTTGTACCTTGTGGTGACTAAGGAAACGTGGGCAAACCAGCTGCTACTTTAACTGTGCACTTTTGAAGCCGTAGAGGCTTTGAAAATAAATAAGGGCTTCTAACTGCTGGCTGAACTGCAGGCTGTGATCCATGAAGAGCTGGCAAACCACATGGTGCCGACTCCTCTCTTCTGGTTGCGTCTGTGTGTGTCTGAGGCCTTTGTTCCAGGGAATCTCGGAGGCCAGTAAAAGCAGCTGGAAATGAGGGAGACAGCCTGTGCACCTCTGCTGCAACCTGCTGTTTTTTGAAGACTCATAGTCCCCATTTTCTTAAGAAGTGACTCCTCTAATTGAGGAAGATAGATGAGGCTAGGCTCATCTGCACTTTGAAACAGTCTGTGTTTTCAGTGTTTGAGAAACTTAACTTTTTTTTTTTCTAGTTTAGTCAATAGGTTGAAAAGAGAACAAGGGGAAGGCAAATCAAATCATGACTTCGGAATTTTAGAGCTGGCAGGGAAACAATTTTTTGCATGTCTGGTTATTTGAGTTTCCAAATTTAGAATTTGGAAAAATGTTTGCTGCTCAAAATAACGGCTCAAAAATCATTAGGAAGAGCCATGGAGAATGTAGTAGGTAACTCCATTATTGATATCATGTCATAATTAGGAAATTCATGAGACTTGAGGAATCCTGTGCTTTTAAACATTGTCCTGTTCAGACTGTGTTCTCTTACGCATTTCAAGTCAAATTACATTGTTTGCAGTGCAAATTACTGCCTGAAAATTGATTCGCATTTCTCTGTGTCATTTATCAAGTGTTAAAGGTGACCTGCAGTTGCAGTGCTGTCAAATTACATGCTGTATACTCTAAAAAAGTAGTGTAGATAGTAAATGTGTAGTACTTTTGCTAGGTAATGTAGCTGTATCTCAATTTTATGTGTCTATTGTGGACCAGATAATATGCAAAGATGAAGACTTCTGACAGTACTTTGCCATAGGCTGCTGCTAATTTGTCTGTATTTTCTCAAAAACTGCTGCTTTAGGTAGCTTTGAAATTTCTTCTTGCTCTTTGAAGGAAAGTATTCTCTTTCTCAGTTGGGAAATTTATCTTTAAAATTAGGTTGGGTTTTTTAATTGGAAGCACAGGAGTCTTAATGCTAGTGCGTTATTAGCAGAACCAAAGAAGTTGTGGTTCTGTGGCTGATGTGGACTTGGTACAGAACTAAACTACTTTATTTTAAAAAGTCTGTGAAGTTTCCGTGGCAAAGTATGGACTGACCTTCCTTAGAAGAGCTTTTGTTTGTAAGGTTTTATGTTTGAGGTTTTATGGCTGTGATGTGCAGTTCATAGGTGGTAAGTGATGTACACACTCCACAGTTCAGTGTCTCTGCTCCTGCGTGTTATTTCTTACCTGCTTCACCACAGCAAAATGAAGTTGATAAGAAAGTGCTACAATTTCAGCTCTGCCCTCCTGCCTGGCTGTGAAAATCACCTGCATTAAAGTTTCATGCTATGGCTTTCAGCCAAGCTGGAGCGCAGAAATTGAACGAGTTTTTCCACGTGTGAGGATGAAACAAAACAGAGGGGTTTGGCTCCTCCAAATTTGAGCCCAGAGCTTTGGAAGAAGAAATAAAACCGTTTTTATTTAGCTCAAGAACTAGGTAATGTTTGTGGGAGTAAAAGGAAAGGGAGAAGGATGACAGTAACATCATTGTAGCCTCAGTGTATTGCGTTGGCAGCGGTGAGCCAGGGTCAGTGCTGTGAGGTGTATATTGATACATTTCCTAAAGTGTTGAAATGAACCAAAGTCATACCAACAGTGTGTTTACCTGTTCCCTCCTCCAGTTTTTGCTAGTGGTTTAGACGTTTCTCCCAGTTTGCCTGTCCCTTCATAGGCCTTTGGTTTACACTTTAAACCTTGCCTAGTCTAGTCTAGCCTACTTAACTTGAAAGTTAGTTTGGGTCTATGGTGGGTTTCAGGATTTTACAACTATTCTGAAGATTCAAAAATCAGTGAGAGCACTGAAAGCCTTAATAAAAATTACAACTTTGGGGTTGAGGAGGTGATACTGGCAATGGCTTAGAAGAATTTGTCAAGTATAGTATATGTATTTGAGACAGTATATGCAGGTCCAAATTTATAGCTGTTTTCAATAATTAATCTCTTACATGCTTTTTTTTTTTTCCTGTTCCCAGTTATTTGCTAAAAGAAAATAGCATGCTAAATAATTTAGCTTAATTATATTCTGTAGTGTGATGCTGTTCTGTAATCTGTCCAGGTGTATTTCTTTGTCCTGTGGGTTCTAACCTTAGGACAGCTTTGCTTGCTGGGAGGTTTTATTGGCAAGTTGTGATGCCAACAAGCACGCCTGGGATGAGCCCAAAGTGCTGCTTCAGCTGTCCATGCAATATAGTTGTAGTTCAAGAAATGTCAAATGTATTTTTTTTCTAAACTTAGGGAAGTGGTTTCCTTGTGATTTTTTTTGGGGGGGGGGATTGTTTTGGTTTTTATACTTGCAGCTTGTGTTTTACAGCTTTACAGCCCACAGGTTTTGAGGTGTTTTATGTTCCCTGTGCTGCACTTGAGCTGTTCTGTAGGTGGTACATCAGGCTCACCTTGCAGACATTTCACGTGTGGACGTTGCAAATACGCCCCCTTTCCAATTGTTACTGTTTCAGCCATTCCTGTATTTCATACCTTAAATTCCTTCATCTGGAGCAGCTTATTCCATGTTCCTTGAGTTGGAGTGAAAAAGGACTTCAATAGCCATAGCAGATTGCCTTCTCCTAATTGCTTTATGGCGCTGTGAATAAAAGCCTTTCTAGAAATATCTCTGTATAAAGGGACAAGGATTTTCAGCCTTGCATCATAACCCTCTCCTACAGAGTATTTTTCCCTCTTGTTTTTTGAACAAGACTTGCATGCTTAGCTGAACAGATTCAATTATTTTCACCCTGGATGAATGAAAACAAGAATAATTGGAATAACAAGATAGAGGCACAGAGTAGGTTGTTTTGTCCCCCTGCTGTGATACACCACCACATCAGTATTATGGAGCGATGCTTCACCTCAGTTTTCAGAAGCTTTTAGTGACTGATGATACAAAGCTTTTATGCTTCTAACTGTGCTCTAGTGCCTGAAGTTAAGTACAAACAAACGTTTTGACATTGGGGCTTTGACCTAGAATCGAAAGTTGCTTTGAAGATGCAGTGTAGATGTCTGACATTTTATCTCACTTCTCTCCCTTTTTAAAGTTTCGTTTTAGTACATAATAACACATGGGTTTGATTGTTTGATGTTTTTCTCACCATGTGGCCACTTGAGTCTGTGAATTGAATTGCCTTATGTTTTAAAATCTATGTATTCCTCTAAAATCCCATTATTGGTGGCAGCGTACCTTCCGCTTGTCACTGGGTCTGTTCTGTCTATTGCCCTGGTACCTTCCCAGCTATTCAGCATCTAAAGATCGTACTGAGACATGTAACAGCACCCTGAGAACTGAAGGGTGATGCAGCCTTGCCCAGTGATAATACAGAACAGATAGCTTGCAGGTGATATTTTTGGAGATGACACTACCTGCTGTGAGTAACTTCTAAACCTTGTGTAGTGCCAGCACCTCTTCCAGTACGAGGTAACTTCTGTTCACGCTACTGAGCTATATGGGCTTAGAATTATGTTTGTACAGCTTGGGAACTTGGTTTTTGTCTTAATTTTGTGATCAACTTGCTTAAAAATAAAGGATATATCCTTTCTCATCCCGAGCATCAAGTATTTCAAAGCACCTCATGCCTTTCTGAATAATTAATTATTTCCTTTGTCACTTCAGGTATTTCTGGGAAAAGCCAGCTTCTGTTTGCACTGGTCTTCACTACCCGTTACCTGGACCTCTTCACTTCATTCATTTCATTGTATAACACATCTATGAAGGTAGAGTATACTGAAGAGTTAGAAAAGCCAGAGATGTTGCATGCAGAGTGCCTAATTTCATTAATAAAAGCCACTTTGAATGGCCCACTGCACAATTGTTACAGAGTGAGTTCTAGGTGGGCTTTAGGTAAAGAATGTGGAAGATGGACTCAAAATCCTACTTTTTGTTCTGCACTCTACATGCAGTTTTTGAAAACTGTTTGTATCAGGACTGTGACATTTAGAATAAATGGCATTTTGGTTACTGAAAATAAATGGTTTTGGAAAAACAGTTCAAATAAACTGTGTTCCTCAATTGAGACATTAAAGCTCAAGTAAATCTCTTTTTATTCACTACAAGGTAAATTAGTATTCAGAATGCAGTGCCAGAATTGCAGCTACTCTCTGGTCAGAGGCTGATCTAAAGTTGACAGGAGTAAGCTCTAAGGAATGCAGCTTCTGTGAGTTACACCCCTGTCTCTTGCCCACTGAATGTCAGTGAGCCTGAATTTGAGTTTTTTACTTCTTATTCATTCCTGCAGTTTCTGGTGCTAAGTACAAGAAAATAAAGCAGTAGTCTGGGAGAGGGCAGTATGTTTGTGCTTTTTAAATCCAATTCCTTTATTCTTGGATTTTCCTGATGCTTTTCAGCTTTAATCCAGAGAGCAGTGTAACTTTGCCAAGAGGAAAAACTAAACAATCAATAAGACAAATCGTACTGAAGAATTAGGGAAATAATACTGTAAAATAAAATTTTGTGTCTTAAACTCATACTTGCTTTCCAACAATTGAAATGTGTATGCTTAAGTTTTAACATTAACAGTATAGATGAAGAGCTGTGGATAAAATAAAATATTCTTGAAAGAGAAGCTTTTTCCATATATAATTTCTGATTGGAAGGTACTATTAGGTGCACTAAAGGAGCAGGTAGGAGGGGTTTGCCATTTATTTATTTATTGGTTGTGACTCAGGGCCATGACCACATCTTTGATTTACAGCCCTCCTAACCAGAAAAGGAATGAATGTGGAAATACTAACTTTCAAAATGGTACTCTCTATTTCAGTTTCAAAAGTTGCTGCTTAGAAAGACTGTTGGATATAATTGTCTTTTCAGCCCATTTATTGTAGTGTCAAGGTGAAGGTGCTTGAGTGTCCCAACACAACTTCGTGTTCTATTTACATACATTTAGGAGTGTCTGATGTTACACAGTCATTGAGAATAGCTGAGAACTTGAGAGAACTTCAGTTGAGAAGTCGAGGGTTGAGATTCTTGAGATTAAGAAATCTGTAATATAAGAAATTTGGATTCATTCACACCTTTAGTGTCTTCTGTGACCATACCAGTTGTGATTAGTTTACATCTGTAGTCAAGGTTCCCTGTATCCTGTCCTGTGGTCCTTTATTTTTACTCACCTGGGATGCTTGTGTAGCAAAGCCTTTGGATTCTGAGCTCCTTAATACAGTATTTGTAGGATTTTGTATCTGTGAGCAGAGCTTTTAGTGATTAATAGCATCTGCAAACAGTGGGGGTTTTAATCTGTTACTTCTCCATTGCAAAGAACCCTTTTTTAATGTGTTAAATGGTTTGGAGCATTTAATCTTTGTGCTGAAACAGGCAGAAGCTAAAATATTTGTCTAGTCTGCTGTATTATGTTGACTCCAGGACAATGAGCTCTGTCCTGATGAGGGCAGATTGACCTTTAGAAAGTCTTAGATTCTCTCTGGTTCTGTTTTCTCACCTGTAAAATGAAGCTTTTTGCTTATTCCACAGGGAATAGCTATAAAGTCTACTGTGCCATAACCATTCAAAATGGTTAGACATCAGCTCAAACTGAATTCTGGTTCATTGCTTCTCTCAGTCTGTTAGTCTCGCAGGTTTTGTGGCCTGTTGGTTGGTGAAGAACAGTATCCAGTTGCCACTCTTCAGATTTTAGAGATGTTTAAAGATCCAAAGTAAATCAGCCTGTTTGTGATCTGTTAAATGATTGTCTGAATGGGGCTTATTGAATATTTTTTTACTTGGCCACATGAGCCACACCACGCTGGGCTTTTTGAATGTAGAAAGGCCCCTTCCATTATTATTGTGTGTATGCACCTGGACATTTTTAACCTAAATGTTTGGGGCCAGTGCTTCCCCTGCAGTTGCAGAACATGTATTCCTTCTCCAGTCCCTTCCTTAGTTCTGTCTGCTCTGGAAAGGGTCTTCACCTTTGGGCAGTCACTTCAACCACAGGCATGTGGTGCCTTTAAAGCAACCAAACCAGTAGAGCCCAGAGTCACTCGTTTCGAATTACTACTCTGCTGGCAAAAGTTAAGCACCACCAACAGCCTGCAAAACCACGGAAACAATGCAAAGAATCAAAAAAGAGCACACTTACTCCTCTTAGAGCTTATTCGTGGAGTGTGATTTAATCCTGGAACCTCTATGGATTGTTTTGGGTTTTTTGTTTCTTTCCTTGCCCTCAGCTCATCTACATCGCTTGCTCGTACGCCACCGTGTACCTGATCTACATGAAGTTCAAGGCCACCTACGATGGAAACCATGACACCTTCCGAGTGGAGTTTCTGATAGTTCCTGTTGGTGGGCTCTCCTTTCTTGTCAATCATGACTTCTCTCCTCTGGAGGTGAGTTGATTGTGGGCAGGAGATGGTATTTTTTTCCTTAAAAAATTTAGAACATGAAGATGAGCGTTTTTAGCCTGACCAGTGAATGGTTGAAGGGTGTCTATGTTTAATAGGTTCCGGCTAATCCTTTCCTCAATGAATCTGTGTGGTGCAGATGTGTGTGCAAATTTAAGGCGCCTCAGGAAACCAGCATTGTTATCAGCATTGATTATTTTATTAAGCAGAGGATCATGTTTTTCCCAGTACACTCTGATGGCTGTATTAATTCAGAATTCCTTTTGTTCTGTTTGTTAAAGAAATCCCCAGGAATGCAGTTTGTGAATAGTTGGTGCCACCTGGTGAAAGCAAAAGGAATTATACTACTACTTAAATTTTATAGAATTGCAAATGGTCTAGAGTATTAAAAACAACTGCATTATATGTAAAATGCAGCTATGTGTTTAATTGCAGAAAATTTATATTAAAAATGTAATTATAGAGAGTTCAAACAGGTAATTTTTCCTACGTAATAGAGAGTAACTTCAGATGCTTGTTTTGCATGGACTAAGCAGCATTTTTATATTGGGGTTAAATGAATTTATTATAGAGTAAGGGAATTTGAATTGCAGCACTTCAAGACATATTTTAGATTTTGTTCTGTGTTAATTCATTCTTTAAACAAATAGATAAAAAATGGAAGAACATTGGGGGTGAAAAAGGACTTCATCTTCCCTGCAGCATTCACAGCATGGACTCTGTAGCCTGTATTTCATGGTAATGTGAAGTGGATGCACACAAGTTCCCTCACAAGTAAGCCTGTGTGTGCCAACTCAGCAGAGAGCTGGTTTGGAGAGTCTGCTAGGAGAGTTCCTTCCTACCACCCTCTGGTTGATTATGAAGCTTTCACTTAGTTTTTCCTGTACCAAGGAAAGTTTGCCAAAATACTGTACCTGTATGAATAGGTATTCATCCCTAACATTGTTAGAGAGTGAGAAGTCAAGCCAAGTCGAATGTTTTCTGTCCTGCTGTCACCAGTAAGACAGTTGAAAATACCTGTGGTTTTTTCCTTTCAGATACTGTGGACCTTCTCCATCTATCTGGAATCAGTTGCTATTCTCCCTCAACTTTTTATGATCAGCAAAACTGGGGAAGCAGAGACCATCACTACTCACTATCTTTTCTTCTTGGGTCTGTACCGTGCCTTGTACTTAGTCAACTGGATTTGGCGCTACTACTTTGAGGGATTTTTTGACCTCATAGCTGTTGTGGCTGGTGTGGTCCAGACCGTTCTGTACTGTGACTTCTTCTATTTGTATGTTACAAAAGGTAAGTAGTGCAGTAACTTCCAGCTTCAGGTTGTGGAATGGAGCAGTTAACAGGTTCATAGGGATCTGCTACATCAGCATTACGAGCTCGTTAGTTCTGTATGCAAATTAGTGCTGAAATATCCTTAATTTATGAAGTACATTTTTGCTAGCGGGGAGCATTTCTGGTGTATGGGTAGAATATAAATGTATAGATGGTCTGATGAAGTTTTGGGAAAAGTTAAGTATGGCTAAATATATATTGCTGTTGCCTTCCATGGATAAGCATGATCCTCCTGCATCCCCTGACCAGGTACACTGTTATGTGCAGGTCCCGTGCTTACAGACACCTTTCTCAGTGGTTTAAATACCATAAAAGTTGAAAGTGTTTTGGATGTTTCTGTTGATGCTGAGTGGAGAAGCAGACACTTCTGCTGAGTGCATTCATAATTCTGCCCTTACTCACATTTCAACTTCCATCATGTAACCACAAAGCTGCATGGGACTGTGTTGTTTTAGTCACAAATCTTAAGAGACTGTGGTGAGGAGCTCGTATGTCCTATGAGGATGAAAAGTAGGAATTCCGGGATGCCACAGGAGGGCAAGATTAGAATTGGTAATTCTAGTTTCACCAGTATGTACTGAAGGGAGAGACAGCCTGGCAGGACTGTCTGCAGTGGGCCCATTTGGTGTGAAAAGTTTCGATCCCTTTGACATTTTAACAGTGCTTGCTTCTCCTACATCATAACTTTGTTTTGCTGACTGTTTTCTTTCCCACTTTTCCTTGCAGTTCTCAAGGGAAAGAAGCTCAGTTTGCCAGCGTAAGTGCCAAAACATCACCAGCATCTGTCCTTTTGGATGCTTGGACAGAACAATCCTTATCACAAGCAAAGGCGAAGATGCTTGAGACAGAAAGTCGGAAACACAGCTCTTTATAGTGCAGGTAGTCATCAGCGGCTCTGTAAGAACGGAGGAAAAACAACCAGCAGATTTCTGTTTGATGCATCTTGCCTTTATCTTTTTTATTACTATGTATAAAGATTTTTTACATAAAGAAACTTATACTGTATTAATAAATTCAGTGTATGGTTTCAATTGGAATAGTTCCAAAAGTGAGATTTTTGTGAGATTGTTTATGACCAGGAACAAGTGCAAACGTTTTTTTTTTAATTTTCAAGATTTTCTTTGAAATGACTGATTTTTTTTTTTCCTTTTTTTTTTTTTCAGTGCACAAATATGTGCATCCTTGATGGATGGTAGTCATCTGTTCTTTCCCTTTGATTCAGTTTTCATTCCACTATATTTATTTTTTTTTCCAAAAGGCGAATATATGTCAACTCTGAATCTGAAACCACCGATGTTAGATGTGATGTGCTGGTGCCCAGTCTTTGTGCCATCTGCTGACATGGAGTTCCTTATTCAAAATGTATGCTGGTGCTAGAAGGGGAACAGTCACATTTTGTAGTTGTTCCCCTTCTAAAACGGACTGATGGCAAGAGGGCAGTGAGGGAATCACTTGAGGCCACAAGGACGGGCCCTCTCCTGTTCTGCCATGATGTCTGGGAAGGTAATCCCAGTAATGAAAGCACTTGGCAGCCCAGGTTGTGAGGGGTAAGAGACGTGATTGTGTTGCTTAGTGGCAAATGTTTGTGACCGTGTTGTTTGTTCAGGAAGAGAAGGTTAAATATCTTGGATGTCCAGCCCTGCTCCACCATTACAGCTGTAGGAATGGGAGACTTGTAAGTTGTTGATTACAGAAATCTGTGGGTGATCATTTTAAACAATATCTACATTTTCTTATTAATGAATGCTTTATAAGCAATTTCCATGTTCAGCTTCAAGTGGTTTTCGATGTCACTTTTGGACAATTAATATTTTTTTTATAAACTTTTCAGAATCAGCAGCACCAGTTACCATTCTTCATCCTTTCAATGATTCCCTTTTTTTACTGAGCTGTTGCATGATTTATCCTGTGTTACCATCCTCAATAAACACTTTATGAAATGGTGAAAACATTTCGGTTTTAATTTTTTTTTCATTCCTGAACGTGAAAGTTTTCAGTTCGCCTGGGCCTGGATGAAAAGTGGCAGTGAGGACGAGTTGGTTAATGTCATTGCTGTATTGAAATGTGAAGTTTTTAAGGCTCTGAGGGGCATTATCACTGATGGAAGCAATGACGACCGAGTTCTGCGTGTTTAGTAAGAGCTCTTGTCTCCAGCCTGGTGCAGAGGAGAGTTTGGTGCTTGTGTATGTTCCGTTTTATCTTCAGTTTAATTTCCCGTCATTATCTCCCTCCTCAGAGCTGGTTCTCATTCCTAAGCCCAGCCGAGCAGTGTTTATTTGGTCTCCTGCCTCTCCTGCTCCGAGCCCAGGCGTGTCCGTGTGCGGGAGTGGCGGAGCCGGGCCCGAGGGCGCTCCGGGCCGCGCCTGCGCCTGATAACGGGCCGGGGCTGACGTCACGGGGCGCTGACGTCACGGCGCCAGCCCCGCCCCAGCCGCCCTGCGCACGCGCCCTGCGCGCCCCGGCCTTCCCGCCGCCCCGCGCGCTC
>VZTE01000631.1:435533-462215 GCA_013397775.1 Eulacestoma nigropectus
GGGGCTCGTGGTGTTCGGCCGGCGCTGGGCCATCGGCAGCGACGACTTCGTGCTCCCGGGGGCCTTCGAGCTGTTCGTCAGGCTGGTGTGGTAAGGCGCGCCCCGGGGCCGCTGCCCGCCGGCCCGGCCGCCTCCCGGCGGGATGAGCGGTGCCGGGCCCGGGCCGTGCCGCTCCCTGGCACATCGCGCACGGTGCGATGCCCGCGCTGCCGGAGCGCCCCGGGCCGCGTCACCCGCTGTGCTCAATCTCCGAGTAGCGCTCGCCTGGTTTCGTAATTCGTACGGTGACTGCTTTGTGTCCGCCAGCCGCGGTGCTTGGGATCTGAGGGAGGGAGGGAGTAGCACCGCACAGGGAGCCTGTGGCTCGCTCTGCACTCGGCTGCATTGTAATTCCTGCTGAGTGGCCGTGAGTGGTTTCATTGTGACAGTTCCCTTATGTAACAGGTCCCTTGCTGTTAATCTTCGTGCAGTGCTTTCGTTAAGACGAGCGCTATCGATCAGGTGATCGCTTCGTAGCAGGCACTTCCCCCTTCCGGCTATAACTGTTGTTATCTCACGTCCCGGCAGGTGGATTGGGATTCTTGTCCTTTACACGGTCCACAAGGGGCAATTTAACTGTCCTGGGGGAGGATTGCTGCACAGCTACCTGCTCGGCCTCCTCATTCTTCTGGCTTCCATAATATGTGCGTTATCTGCTCTTGTATACGTCAGTATGCAAGGTAAATAGTTAATAATGATATTTTGTGTTTATCTACTAGGATTGTAATAGACATTTGTTTTTAATCCGGAGCTGACATTAAAAGCTACCAAAAGTTGAAGTGTTTTGATGGTAGTCAGACTTGAAAGACTCCATCAGCATTAACGTATTTGCTTTAATAGTATAACCTTTATTAGTCTGCAATCTAACATAATAAACAGACACAACAGCTTAGTGCAGCTAATGGTTCATTGCCATCAGAGCATCCTGAAAACTCTCTCTGCGTGACCTCTGAGGGAACACTGCTCCATCTCTGACAGGAATTTAGGGGAATGTATCCAGAATCATCTGAAGTACCGTGTTAGTTCTGCCTTGCATAGGCAGGTTTAGTCAAGTCTTGTGAAAGTCCCTTGGCTGCAGTGGGCTGCTTGGGGAAAAACACACAGAAAAGTGAGTGGCATAAATGTCATAATAAAACTGACAGTGGGTACTGTTAAATAGAGCAGGACCCACAGCTTGAAATGAATGGCTGAACAGAAGTAAGGACCCCAGTGCAACTTGTAATCGTTTGTAGAAATGGTTCATTTTGGGTTAAAATTGCTGGGAAAGCTTTTTTCTGGTGAAGCACCTGATTGTCGAAGTAATGTTAAGAAGATTAAGTTGAAATATGTGTGTGGTCTTTGGAGTAACAGATGAGACTCCAGAGTTTCTAATATATTGGTTCTCATGATGCACCGAAAATAAGTATTTATGCCTCTGTAAATAAGTATTTCTACTTCTTTCCATTTAAGCAATTTTAAGAGTGCATGAAGAGAAACCATGACAGAGCAGAGGTGTGGATGATAATCCTGGCCTTGCATCTGACCACTGGTTTTCCTAGAGTTTCCAGAGGAGGGGAAGTAAGATCAGCCAGACTGTGCTGTTTATATCAAAGTTTCACAGAATATTCTGGGTTGGAAGGGACCCACAAGGATCATCGAGTCCAGCTCTTAAGTGAATGGCCCACACAGGGGTCAAACCCATGTCCTTGGTGTTGTTAGCACCAGGCTCTAACCAAAGTTGCAGAGGTGAGAGATGTAACTGTAAACAGCAGTAATAAAAGAACCTTGTTCGGTGTGAAAGTACAGCTACAAGGCCATTGTCACTAAGAGACGGAAGAATTCTGAGGCTAAATTTCCAAGAAAATGAAGGGTGAGGCGTGTTGGACTGTGGTTGTAATGTGTGGGTTTGGGTGTGCTGGGTCTTGCACCAGCCCTTGTGCTGTGCTGGCGATTGGTGATGCCAGCAGGGAGCCTGGCTGGAGCCCTCACACCCTGCAGGTGGTGCTGAGAAAGGAAAAGTTGTTGAAAGGAACCACAGTTCCATCTGATTGTGTCTGTGTAAGCAACCACGCTGCTGCAGGACAGGCTGCGACCTGGGAATGGGAAAAAGCAACCTCTGGATGGAGGGCTTCTGAACCAGCTTTATCACTGGGTGTGAACCACAGCTTTGTAATCGGAAATAGTTTCCAAAGTTGTTTCTTTTCTGCAGCCTTTACAAATTACCTGTCTACACCTGAGCACACACACCCCGCTACCTCATTACCCTGGGATCAGCAGACTGGTTTAAGGAGATGAGCTGGCCAAAAGTTACTCCCTTTTTATTGCCTGAGAGTGCTAAAACGAAGAGGTTATTAGTAAATTAACAAAACAGAAAATAGCCTGAGAAGTATTTGTCCTGGTAATGGTCCTACTTTTGTTCTCCAATTACTTAGTAACTCCATTAACAAAACTTCATCGTAGCCCAGCAAAATAGCATCTGAAAATGAAATATTCAACCAACTAAAAGCTAAATAGAATAATAAAAGGCCCCAAGTGTCATGAGGAACTGTAGGTGAGCCATTGCTCCTGGATGCAGCTTTGTCTTACGCTGGGCACAGCACTGCTGCCTCAAGTTCAGTGCAGAACTGTCTCTGACTAGAGTTGGCTTGGGTTTTAGTAGAGTGGATTCTAAGAATCACAGCTATAAAACCACTGTTGTTTTTCTTAGCTTCAGTGATAGCTTTCCATTAGTATGAAAGAACTTGATGGTTTCGAGTTGTTTCTTACTTTCTGTAAAGCCCAGAAATTTCGTATTTCCAGTTAGGATTTTATGTACCTGAGGTGCATTTGTGAACAGTTCTTGTTTTAAATTCTCTCTCTAATTTCAGGAACAATTTCTAATCCAGGCCCAAGAAAATCACTTCCCAAAATACTTTATACTCGCCTGCTTCTCTATTTCCCTGAATTCATCTGGGCTGTTGTAGGAGCTGTGTGGGTGTCAGACAACAGTGTGCAGTGTGAGAAGACTGTGATAAATGGCATCATTGGGACAGTTATTGCAAGGTAAAGGTGTCTCCCCACAAATCCAAGCCTGATAGTGTATGTGAAAAGGAAAATGAGTTGGTATCCTTCCCTAAAAAGCTGCTTGCCTTGGGAGAGAGAGAGAGCATGTCCTGCAGTGAAGGAAAGGGGGTGAAGATCAGAAAGGGTAAGAGGGACAATGGGAGTGTAGAAAACTGGATAAATGTGAAGGGGTGGTAACGATATCACTTAGCTGGTGGTGCAAAATGGAGCTGTCACACCTCTGGGCTGCCGCTTCCAAAGCACAGGGCTGGGATTCTGGGTTTGGTGCCCTGTGTGGACTGAGCTGACAGCCTTGTTCTGGTGCCCAGAGTATTGCAAGCCCAGTCCCAAGAGCTGCACCCTCAGGACAGCAGCAGAGGTCTCCATACAGAATTCCATACCCAGCTTTGTTTTCGGTCTGTCAAGATCTGTAGTTGGGATTTCTTGCACACTTGCCTGAAGTGTCCGGTTTCACAGATCAGTTATCCCACTCCCTCCTGTCTGGCAGCTGGATTATCATCGTCTTTACCATCATTGGAGTTATCATTGTCTTTGACCCCCTCGGGGGGAAGAAGACGTTCTACCTGCCCGATGGTGTGAGCCGCAACCTGGAGAGCAGCCAGTCGGGGCAGCTGCTGTACAACGTGAAGAGCTCTGCCACCAGGGTGTGGGAGAAGAGGATCCGGCTGCTGTGCTGCTGCATCGTGCAGGACGACGACCACCGGGTGGCCTTCACCAGCATCGCCGAGCTCTTCCGCAACTACTTCTCAGTAAGAGGGAGAGCCTCGCTTGTGTTGGGAGAGAGCTTTGCAACGCTGAGGTCTGGGATGGTTTTACACAGTCCTCCATGTCTTTGTACAGGACACTGATCTGGTGCCAAGTGACATAGCAGCTGGTTTGATTCTGCTCCATCAAGAGCAAGATAAAATGGAAAATTGCCCCAAGGAGCCTGAGGAAGTCCTGTGTCATTCTCCATCATCTGTCATGGTAAGATAGGGTTGGTGCAGCCTCTGGTGTAATTATTCTAGGAAGTGGTGCCAGAGCAAATTGAAATGCACTTCTTTCTGGAGAGGGTTTTTTTTTTTGGGTTTGTTTATTCTTTTAACTAAATTAAACACTGCAATAAAAATTCATAACAATGTAAGTTATTAATAAATGCAGTGAAAACAACTTGATGAGTTTATGGTCAAAACATTTTTCTGCCTTTGCATGAGTAGAACTTATATCTGAATGAGGAATGAAGTGCAAAAAAGGAACCATTTAGGACATTTGATCATTGTTGAACAGTTGGGAGAGAAAGGGAACAGAAGGGGAATATAATATTTGGTGCTGTTTGCATAGAACTGAGAAGGTAGTCATCTAGTATGTATTGTGGGCTGTTTGTCTGCTGCAAATACCCAGACAAGGTAAGAAGCAAAACCAGCATCTTTTAAATGCTTGCAGGTGGTGGGTTAGTTTGCTAACTGATTTTTGCTAGTCTTCAGTGAAAAAGTGCCTTTGTAAATTTTTCCCCCTCCTTTTGGCCTATGTTTCTTAGATGTATGTAGTTTTACTTCATCCAGTGCATCTCTGTCAACTTTCTTTTGAATCCAGACAGTGTGATGGGGTCGTGCTTTAAAAGTCTGTACCAGAGAGATCTGCTGCAGACTCTTTAGCCTTCCCTTGGACATCCTTAGGTAACATATTTGGAGTGAATGTTGTCTTCAGCACTGAGCTTATCAGTATATCAGTATTGGAAGATACTGATTCAGTGAGAGCTTTACAAGATCCTTGAGCTGTGTAGCTACATAAATAAACACAGACTTTTTCCTGAAATATGAGTGGCTATTTTTAGTTCCTCTTAGACCTTGAGGTTTTCCTTTTGGGTGGAATGTATTTCATCATGCCTTGATTTTCACTAGCCTGTGTTCAGTTTTATTCTGAGGCTGCCTAACACGCCTTCCTCCCTCTCTCTGCTTCCTTTTCTTCCCCCGTGTGCTTCCAGACGGATGATTTGGATGTTGAGCTGGAGAAGGCTGCTCACTACATGCTGTTTGCTGCAGCTGCCTATGGCTGGCCCTACTACGTATACACCAACCCATATACTGCACTCTGTAAGCTCAATGGTGACTGGTAGGTTTGACCCAAGAGCTTAAAAACACACAGCTGCCTTTTATTTAACTGGTCTCAGCAGAAATAAAATAGTTGCAATAGCAGTATTTTTGTTGCATTAAACTGTATCAGTCTTGGGAGTACATGAGCTTGACTGGTAGAATTATCTTTCACAAATTCAGAGAAAATTCCAGTGTCTTTCCACCCTCAAACAGATTGGGGTTTTTTTTCATGAGAAAAGTTTGTGATTGAGGTGTAAAAAATTCATTTAGCAAAATGACAAAGGAGGAATTCAAATTAAATGAAACATGTTTTAAAATGAGGCCTTTTCGAGGTGCCTTTTGGGCAAAGATGTACATATAGAAATAAAGTCTATCACCAGTTTTGCCTGTCTTAAGGAATTAGCCAAAATTCCCTGTCCCTCCAGCCTCCTTTTTGTTCCTTTTGACCCCTTTACTCAAAAATGTTTATGGTCAGTATGTCATTTTGCATATTGCTATGTAGGATTGCTGTATGTGACTGTTGATATTTGTGACTGTAAGAATGATTTTCGTAATTACTAACATGAAATATCAATATAATCTACTGAAATGTAAATCACTTGCAGGAAAAAGATTACCACATAATACTTGGATAAAACAGGAGATAAGATTGCTGTGCAGATTTTTGTTTGAATTTCCTTTTTCCTTGTTTGTATTTTCTCTCAGTGGCTTTTAATCTTAGGAATTCTTTCTTACTGCACCGTTTGCTCTGCCAGTGGTCCTGTAACAAGGCAGAGGTAACATCTTGTATCAGACTACTGGTGCTATTGCAAAAAAGAAAGCACTTTTGATTCCTGGCAGAAGACCTTTTGCAAATTTGACTGAGTTTGATTCCTTGAAAGGAAACCTGAAAAATTAGAACATGAAAGTTTTTCTCTTCTGTGTTTGTTAGTTGCAGAAATAGACCGACAGATTCTGATATCACGGGCAGTGATCGTCATAACTTTCACTTTGGATCCATCCTAAAAATCACAGGACTGCAGTACAGAGACTTCATTCATATCAGTTTTCATAACAAGGTAAACAATCTGGACAAGCATTCAGCAAGCTGTAGTGATTAATTCAGGGAAAGCGAGGGGTGGAGGGTCTAGTTTGCCTTCAGCAATTATGAAGTGCAGGATGCGAGGCCAAATGAAAACATTCAGTTTGGATTTCTGTTCTAATCTAACGGAACAGCCACAAAACCATTGATATAAATCTGTCTCAGTATTGAAAAAAGGCACTTAGACTAGCCAGATAAAAGACCGATTCAGCTTCTTTCCATAGTACAATATGGAGCTCAATAAGAGCTTTCAGAAGGTGAGAACAAGTGCTTGCACTTACAAAAAGTCGATGTCTTTACTGATTACATTTTTCTCCTCCAGATCTATGAGATTCCATTTTTTGTTGCTTTGGATCACAAAAAAGAAGCTATTGTGGTTGCAGTTAGAGGAACCTTGTCTTTTGAGGTATCATCCATCTGATATCAATAATTAGCTTTATAGAAATGAGTGAACTCCCAGTACCTAGAGGAAATTGTGTTACTCTGGCACATGTGAAAATAACTCACTCACAGGTACGAGTCTTCCAGGTTTAAGTTGTAAGCCCCCCTGCCCTGGGATGGGTAGTATTCCCATGCTACTGGAAGAGAGAGTGGAGGACAGGCGGTGGTAATTCCAAGTCACTGTGAGGGGAGGTGCACCCATAATGGGGTGTCTGCAGTTGGAAATAGTTGCCAGATTTGGAGCTGTGGTTGCTGTGTTTGCTGGGGTGGTGGTGTGTGGTGGGATGTGTTGTGCTGCTCACACAGCTGGCAGCCAGCTGGTGATGTCCCTGTGACAGGGGTGAGCAGCAGAGCACAGCCCATGAGCCACAGAGCCCTGCAGGGAGCTCTGACCAAGCCTTTGTTCACAGGACATTCTCACTGATCTGTCAGCGGACTGCGAAGACCTGACACTGGAGGAGGTTCTGGAGAATGGGTTTGTGCATAAGGTGTGTGCAGCCTGGGGCTGTTTGTAGAGCAGCTCAGCAGCAGCAAGCTATAAACACCTGGGGTCCTTAGTTAAACAGAAGAATGTTCTTGTCAGATGGATTGCACAAATTACTTCAGGGTTTGGTGCAACAAATACTGCCTCTGGCACTGCAAGGCAGAATTTTTAATCCTCTTGTCAGACTTAATGTTCTTATGAAATATCCCAAAACCTTTTTAACCCATACATACAGTACAAACAGACCTCTTGGTTATAACCAGACCTCTGTCAGGAGGATGTTAAAGAGAAGACCAGCTTTGCAAAAAGAACATTGTTCTGTGATGGTGTTGTATTTAAACTATACACGTGTCACACCTCAGATTAGATACACCCTTCTAACCTGAACTGCTCTCTTGTAGGGAATAACTCAGGCTGCAAATTACATCTATCGAAAACTGATAAATGATGGAATTTTAAACCAGGCTTTCACAATTGCCCCAGTAAGTTACCTTCCAAATAATTTGGTTTGTCAGAAAAATTACCCACAGCTTTTTCTGTGTCCATCTAAGTTTGTCTTTCTGTCTGTAGGAATATAAACTTGTGATAGTTGGTCACAGTTTGGGTGGTGGGACAGCGTCTATCTTGGCCATCATGCTCAGGAACTCCTTCCCCACACTGAGGTGTTACGCCTTCTCTCCCCCAGGAGGGCTCTTAAGGTGAGAGACTTCTGTTGCTTAGTTCTGTGTCTAAGCTGTAAAAGTCTTTAAGGCAGCTGCCAGGTGTGTTAGCTGGTAGCTGTGGGCCTGACTGTGGGAAGAGTTTGTATGTTCTCCACTCCAATTAATTTGCTCCATCCAGAGTTACGGTCGAGTCCTTGGCGGAACATTGCAGAATGAAACACATCTAGGGAATTCTGTCAGGCAGTGTAATTAGAGTTTTAAATAAATGTTCCAGAAAAGCACTCACCTGACTTGTCTGCTGTGGCCTGGTGGACATCCACACACCCTTACAGTCAGCACTGAAGTTACTCTGTCACCTGCAGCAAGGAGCTCTGAACGCCCACTGAGGCACTGACTGCACATGCTGCTGCCACATGCTTGTATTTTTGCTGAATGATAATGATCATCCTAAAACTAAACTCTTCTTATCTCTTTAGTACATCTAAAGTGCCTTTTTCTTTTTTTTAGCAAATCACTTGCAGATTACACTAAGCACTTCATTGTTTCAGTCATTGTTGGAAAAGACCTTGTTGCAAGGTGAGATGAAAATACTTTTAAATTGATATTTGGAGATGTGTTTGATAACAGACAATAGGAGACTTTGCTTTACTTCGTTCTGTGTGTTTAAACAGGTTAAGTATGCCCAACATGGAGGATTTAAAGAGAAGAATAGTGAGAATTGTGGCAAACTGCAACAGACCCAAGGTAACTAAATGCAGTTCCTGGTTAAAATTCTGGAATTGTTAGCTGGGTTAAGCCCCAGATTTAATGCAGTCACCACTGGTGTGTGTATTTTTGATCTTAAAGCTGAGAGTTACAATTGTGTTTCAGAACAAAATAGTTTGCTTTCAGTTCACGGACATTTGTGTTGTTGGAGATTAGGATTCAGTAAGACTCCGAATATACCAGTTTACAACATCAAACACCTGAAATTATCTGTTTGCTAGTTTTGCTGATAAAAGGAAACTATTAAGAAACAAAAATGGGAAAAAAACCTTAAACAGCTAAAATTATGAAAAGTCAGTAAGATTACTTACTTTAATACTCTATAACTAGTACCAGTAGGTAAGCACATTAATGATTTTATTTGAATATTCTGCCAGAATTCATTTTGAAAGCAAATACTTCTCTGTTACAGTGTTGATTTTTTACCTCTTTTTACTGTCAGTGGGAAACAGTTTTGAAAGTGCTGCATCAGTGTGGTGTCAGGCAGGATGGTACTGGAGGTATAGAGGTGTGGCTTAAAGATTCAGAACTGCCATTTCTGAGCATCTGAATTTGAATCTGCCATACCCACAGGATTTCCATGTAGTCCCAGGATGTGCAGAGGGTCTGTGTGATGTCATAAATACAGAATAAAGATAATGGACAGTTAGAAGTTACAGGTGCAAGAGAACTTAAGCCTGCAGAGCAGAATCCACACGGGGTAATGCAGCTGGTAAAGATGGTCATGTTTTCTGTAGTATGACTAGAGGCTTGGGCTCCGTACTGTTGGAATGAGTGTTACTGTGGGGAAAATTCAGCAAGGAGATAATTACCAAACAAAGTTTGGGGAGCATGTGCATGAAGTAATTCTTAATCTTTTAATCGTGTTTTCAGATGATGTGTGTGCAAGCACACAGCTAGAATAAGTTACTTGAAGAGATGCCAAACTTCAATTGGACTGTTCTTCTCTCTGATTTCAGTACCAGATTTTGCTGCGGGGGTGTTGGTATGAGGTGTTTGGAGGAGATCCTGACGACTTCCCAACAGAGCTGGATGGAAGGAACCAGGATGCCCTGACCCAGCCCCTTCTGGCCGAGGAGAGTTTAATGGTTCATCGGTCGCCTTCGTACAATGCCCTTGAGGAGGAATCGCACTCGAATTCACCCCCTCAGTATCCTCATCTGTATCTGCCTGGAAAGATTATCCACATTGTTGAAGAATGCAGCTCTAGGAGGTAAGTGGAATGATGAATTCCACTGTCCTGTCTCCCTACAGTCTACTTACAGCTCCTTCTCCCTTTCAGAGTACATTTCCAGCTCTGACTTACCTGCATCTCCAGTACCCAGTTTTGGTTATTGCACATTACCCGGTTTTCAGTTTCTCTTCTGTGCCTCCTGGCTTCTTTTGGTTTCGCTGCAAGCCCTGGACACTGTTCCTCTTTCTGCCTTACCCTGCCCATTTATTGCAGCTGCTGAAGTGAGGACTTTAAGGCTGGCAAGTTCAGCTTTGCCAGGCTGCAGTTTCTGCCCGAGACGCAGATCCTGCAGTGTGTCCTGGTAGTGGTGAAGTGGTAACCAAATACCTCATTACTGAGCAGTCACATGGATGCTGGTGATCAGAAAGAGGTGCAATACTGCCTGTAACACTGACCCTGCCAGGCTGGAGAGCTGCAGCTGCCCCAGTACCCAGTGTGTGCCCACACAGCCTGGAGTTTTTCCTGTCATTTGCTGCTTTTCTGGGGATGCAGAAAGCTGAGACAAAGATACCAGAAAGCTGAAACTGCTGGAAGAGTGAGGACTGTGGCTTTGTTGGGGCAGTGTCATGTTCAGGGGTTTTTTTGTGTGTTTTTTTTGTTGATGTTGGGTTTTTTAGACAAAAGAACCTGAAACAGCCCATAGGCCAGGCAGGCTGTGATAGCCTCTCGTTGTGTTCTGAAACAGAAATAAGAGCTTCTCTAACTTGCACAAGACTATCTTATAGAAGAAAAGAGAAATTGTCCTTACAGAGAGGAAAGAAAAGTATTGGAGAAGAAATTCACTTTTTTCCTCCCATTCAGTAGATCAGTATTTTGTTTAAGCTTCACATCTTTAATTTCTAACAATTTTAATACTGGTTTTACAAGTTAGATACTTGAACACCTCTGACCTGGCAGGTTTTCTCGATGGCTGCTCTTCTACTTTATTGAGTTAATTTCTTCTCTGTCTTTTATTACACAGCACAGCAGTTAATCATGGGGGGTTTTTTTAAGCTGGACTAGGACACAAGAGCACCCATCATGTATTTGGGATTTAATTTTACAGAATGGTGCATCCTATGTGCAGCATTGAATGTATTGCCTGGTCTCCTATTGATACCACTGTGACTTATTCCCTAAATTTGAATGTGCAGTGTTTAACCCCTTGCCCAGGCTGTATTCCATGTTTTTGGGAGCAAGATTATTTGAATCTTCGATGGCTTCTTTCCCTGTTAACGCACAGTGTCATTTGGTGCAGTTCTGCCCTCGGGGACACTTCATGGCAGCAGTTCCAGCCGTTTGCTGAAGGGCAGACCTGCAGCTCTGGGAGCCCACCTGCTGCTGTGAGAGGGTTCCAGTTCCTCCCTGAGCAATGGCCAGAGTGTCCAGGTTGCCTGTTCCAGTTCTGACACAGCCATTTTATTTATGGTGTGTTTTTTTTCCTAGGTTGTGTTCTTCAGATATTAAATACACAGCAAGATGGTCAAACGAAACTGTCTTCAGCAGCATTTTAATAAGTCCCAAGATGATCACAGACCACATGCCAGATGTTGTGCTGAAAGCTCTGAACAGTTTGTCTCAGGAACATGGATCGTGTCTGTCTTGTCAAACACGAGAATACAACCCCAGTGCAGTATAAGCACAGCTCGAGGACGACCTGGGGGGCTTTTCTGCAGGTTTCAGGTATTCAGGACACATTCCACTTTCATGCCTAAGTGGATTTCAGTACTTTGCTCACATCGCATAAAATGAACAAGGGTCTTAATGCCCTTGCCTGTGCAGCGACCTCGGGGAATGTTGTGCTGGTGACAGCACAGATTGTGTGTCTGTGCCGAAGGCTGGGCTTTTTCAGAAGGGATCAGGATGAGAAGCTCCAGCCGAGGCTGCGTACGCGGGCGCAGCAGCTGAACGCTTGACCAAAGTGAATGTGTGCGAGGACGGCGTGGCCAGCGCCGGAGCAGAGCCCTGCCAGCCCTTACCCAGCACCTGCAACTCCACTGCTGCAGGGCAGGCAGCGGGGCAGCGCTGCAGCTCAGGGCTGCAGGGTGAGTGAGCCCGGCCCCGGCCGGGCTGGATCAGGCACAGCTCAGTGTTTGCACTATTTTTTCTTACAGATTGTGCTGGGATCCCGGGGTCGGGGGGGAGGGCTTGTTGTGGTTAAATGCTGCTTGGATATACATGTGCAATATTCTTTAATCTACCTGTCTTTTGTATTTGTTGATCTACATCACTGCTTTTATTGATTTGAAACTAAAACTACTTAGTGAGAAGAAAAAAAAATATTGTTCAGGCCCTGGCATCATGTTGGGCACCAGCTCTAGCTCCAGCTACTGAGCACCACTCTGATTCTGCCAAGAATGTGTAACCAGTTGTACTGATTTTTAAAAAGTGGATTCCTTGTTTCTAGTGTGTAACTATTTTAATTTTTTTTTCTTTTTAAGGCTCAGCAGCATTTATTTAAAAAAACCTGATGTAAGTAAAATATGATGTGGTTGAGAATTAATTGTGTGGATGTTCTTGCTGTGATACTCAACATGGAGACAAAATTAAATGCACAACAAAACCTTGGCTTCTGTGCAGTGACAGGTACCAGTGCTGGCTGTCAGAGCAACAAGGTCAGGCAGCACCAGCAGGGACTGTGCTGCTCTTGGGGACTGCAGCGTCCCAGGGCACCAGCCTGGGGTGCAGCTACTCTGGAGGAGAGGAGCCAACACTCAGAGCAGGGCTTTAAATAAAAGGCTGGAATCTGGGACATTTAAGCACAAATTCTCAGAGGAAAAGCACTTCTGTTTGCATAGAGGGGAGGGGAACAGAGACCCCGCTCCCTGCTGGCAGCAGCTTTAACCCCTGCGGGAGCTGTAACAACTGCACTGAGACGGCAAGGCCTCTGCAGAGCTGTTGCCACGTGCTGTGTTTAATTTGGGCTCTCAGAGCACCACTGCCAGCCTGGGGTTTGCACACTGTCCCTGAGGAGACACATGCACACAGGGCTGCTGGCATGGAACAAGAATGTGTGCTCAGAGTGGCACAAGGAGGAAACACGTGCTCAGAAACTCAAACATTACCCCACTTGTGATTCAAGGATTTATTAAGTCATACATGCAAAACATACTGCCAATTGCATTAGCAAAAGATCAATGTAAAAACTTCACAATTTTGCAACTTTTATTTTTAAATTTTGCTTTAGTGGTTGAAAGGGTGTAGTTCAACATCATATTCCTGCCACTTTGGAAGGTACAGAACATTAGCACTAATTACAGAACCTCACAGACCCAAGTTACCGTTACGCAATCGATGCTGCACATGGAGTGACAGAAAGAACACTTGGCTGCATTAGTCATGTTACAGTGGGGGGATCTTGCAAATAGTGATATTTGAGAAGGTTTGTCAGTTACAGAGGTTTAAAATATAAAAATTACTAAAATGTGTAAAGCTGCTTCACATGATTTTTACACCTAGTTAACAGACTAAAAGCTCCTCAGAAAGCATAACTTACTGGGTCAGAAACAACAGGAAAATAATGAGGATATGCTTGAAGATTCTACTCTAAAAAAAAAAAAAAAAAGGAAAAAAAAAGCAAACTTCTATCAATCAGAAGGTTTTAAAATACAAGTTATATTGCTCAGTAAGAAGAGATTCTACAAGAAAAGCATTTACTACATAAAAGTGGGAATGACTGATTCAGAATTGTACCTACATGAATGCCCTACTTGAAATTCAAAGGAATTTACCCATGAACACCAACCTCTCTCCACTACTGCACCTCTGGGAAAATGGTTGCTGAGCTACTCTGGCAGTGTAGTGTAAGTCAGCTGTACAGTGTCAAAATACTGTCTGGCACTATCTCTTGATCCAACCCAATATTCCATTTATTCATCACAATACAACGCTGTCAAAAGGACTAGATACACTTCAGTAAGAATAGTTATTTTTTCAATCACAGCAGCAAGAACTAGATTGCAACCAAGCCCTTACCAATGATAAAGCATTTACACTGTGACTCGGGTGTCAGTCATTGCCAGAGCTGGGTGCTGGATGCACCACCAGGCAACGGCTGCGCTGGGAGAACAGTTCAGAATAAAACACATTAGAGCGCAGTGTTCTGCTAATTCCCTGGTACTGTTACTTACTGTGAAAAACTAGAAAGATTTTGCATTTCCTACCAGAAATTAGAGTCATTTTCAAGAAGAATCTTTAAAAAACAGTTTAGTGCTTAGTGTTTGTAGCACAACAACGCGACTTAGTTCAGCAGATAGTTTGGCAACACTTAATTGAGCAAGAAGAGGATTTTAAAAATAAGGCTTTACATAGGTGTGTCTTTTAAGGATTTTTCTTTTAGAAGAATGCAAGGTAAGGATCATCCTTTAAACGAAACCATGAAATTGCCGTCAGTTGGTTCAAGAATTGATGGAAGAGAACTAATTTATAACAGAAAAAATTGGCATGTGAATGCTCCATTGTTTGAGCAAAGCACAGGGTTGATGGGGTGGGGGAGGGTGACGTTTACAGCAGCAGACATTTTCTCTTCCTCTTCTTTACAGGAGGGGGGCACAGCACTGCTCGGATGGCTTCATCAAACACTGTCTTGAGGCCTCGCTGCGTAAGTGCTGAGCATTCGAGATATTTCACTGCGCCTGGGGGAAGCAGAGACACAGTTACAGAGCAGCTTCCCACAGCTCCAGCAGCACTGCTCCCAGCTGGCTCCACAACAAAAGCCAGGCGTTTCATTTAATTAAGGTACAAGGTCTTCCACAAACACAGCCTAGATCCAGCCTACAATAACCCCACTGCCTCATACCGATCTCTTTTGCCATGGCAAGGCCCTGTGGGTAGGTGATGGGAGTCAGCTTCTTCTCCTTCAGCTTTTCAATCGTGTCCTTGTCATCCCGGAGATCGAGTTTGGTGCCCACGAGGATGATGGGGGTGTTGGGACAGTGGTGCCGCACCTCAGGGTACCACTGAAAAAGACAAATAAAAAATGGTGTCTCTTGTGTGGGGGCAGAGTTCCCTGAAGGCCCTGGAACACCACACCTGAAGGCTCCCAGTCCTTCACTTTCGGTCAGGGGAGCACCAAGATCCCATCAGGGCAGGATCAAAAAAGGGCACTCACTGTTAGTGAAGCTGACAGCTGTTTCCATGCACTTAAAAAATGTAGCCCATTAAGGGTTGTGTTTTCCTCACACACCAGAAGAGCCCTGAGCCCCCTTGCCCACGGAGACACCTCCTTGTGCAGCTGAGTTGTCTGAGGACATGAAATACTCCCACGTCACAGAGCAAGTGCAGAAGGATGGCTGGTGCAAGAAACAAGGGCTATCAACCCAATTTTTACAGGCATTTGTTTTAAACTCTTTTATTTCAAACGGTACTAAAAGGAAAGCTCCTGTTTGTGATCTCAGCACCTTGCTGGCTGAACACTCCTGAATTACTGTTATCAGTGCATCAAGGAACAATTCGTACTTAAGTGTGTCATGTGCCCTGAACTTCCATGACTCACAAGTTAGGCAAATGGATTTCTGCTTTTTCAAACTGCATTTCACATGGCCTGTGGGAAAAACAATTTTAAAAAAAGCACCTAATATTTTCCAAGCTCTGCTGTGAACAGCATGATGAACATTCAGAAGTAAAATGGTACCAGCTCATCCTTACCTTAGCACGGACATTTTCAAAGGAAGCTGGGCTCACAAGGGAAAAGCAGATTAAGAAGACATCCTACAAAACAAGTTGACAGAAGTCAGCCCAACAGAGAAACCACTGTAGAAATGTCATGAACAGGCCAACATCAGCAGTAGCTCCATCACACTGCCAGCTCTACCACACTTGCAAAAGGCAAGGTCAGCAATACAGTTGCATGTGACAATCAAAGGCAGCTTTCCCAGTGGGAAATCCATTCCCAGGCAGCTACAAGCAGCCAGAGAGAAGGGGAAAACAAACAACAAATAGATTGCAGTCAAATTTATAATCAGCTATTGCAGTAGCCAGCAACCAGGACACTAATACCACTGCCTTGCAAGGGTTTTTTTCTCTAAATGTCATTTCTTCACTGACCTCATCAGCATAGGATGCTACAAAGTGTTAACTATTAATAAACAACTCTAAAGTAGTCTTAAATTGCAAAGGCCAACTATACAGTATGAAATTAAAAAAAAAAATAAAGAAAAAAAAATCACACAAGAATTTAAACAATTCTTTCCATGCCCAAATCAGAAGAATCTTGCTGAACTTCTAATAAAATTTCACTCCTACTGAATGCCAGTATAGAAAAATTTTAGAATTTCTCTGTAACCAATTAGGATTGAGAACGGCATTAAAAATCTCAAAGCTCCCCCTTTCCTTTCTAAATAATGAGAAAGCAGAAGGAAAAGTGGGATCTTGCACATCTTACTTTTCAACTGAAGGCAAAAAATTCTCAGTAAGAGCAGGTAAAAACATTTCAGAGCACGTGTTTATAGTAACTGCAGGATACAATTCAGGTTTCACAGGTGACATGCTCCAGTCTGCAAGCATTCAGATTAACCCAAACATTCATCTCCTCTGTCTTTGTTGATGTAAACTTGCTGTATGACCCAAAACTCGGGAAGTGTCTCCCAAACAAGCCCAACTTTCCCCAACCTACCTCTGCATCTGTACTCGTTCTGGTACCAAACGTGCTACAGAATCAGGCATTGCAGAATGTTAGTTGATTGTGCTGCATTTCAAGGCATTTTGTTAGGTCAGCAGCTGACATCTCACTGCTAAGCACTTGCAACCCAGTTGTTCATGCATCACCCCAACAGGTTTCCGTAGCAGCGTCCCAGAAGAAGAAAGAAATAACATCAAATATTGTGATACTATGGCCACTACTTCTGTTTTCCAATTCTGCAGGTTTGTGGGGACTCAAGGCTGCAGGTGATGCAGACTCTCTCCTTCACTAGCTCCAGAGATCAAAAGATTGGGTGTAACCACAAGGAATTACTGGAAGATCTCAGGTGTCTTGCACACTATCAATCTTAATAAAGTAGGAAAAGCTATTTGTTTTCAAGAAAATATTTAATCTTAGCAACTCATATAAAGAAATTTGGTAACAGTTCTCAAATCTAGCAATTTGATAGTTCCAAGAAAAGTATTTGTTCAAAAAATAGGGGCCAATTTATCACTATCATAGGCAAGACAAGATGACAGAACTTGGAACTGAAGTTTATTTAAAGTCTTACATACGGCAATAGGTTGATCTGTCAGACTGGAAGATATATTCTTACCATTGGTTCCTCCAACCTAGTAACAGTAGGAGATAAAGTTACTCCTCAAATGGATTTAAGGGAAAATGTTCTCAGTCAGCAATTTGTGCTCTCAGACATTCTCAAGGAGGATTTTCTTCTTAAGAGAGACGCTGCCCTGTAATTCAGCACAACCAACTGCACCCAGAGCAGACACCAGCCTTCCCCAGAAACCAGTTCTGCACTGTCAGGGGAAACCTGCAAGATCAAACCTCTCCTGAAAAGCACCCAACTAACAATTTCTCTTTGGTTTTGTCTCCTGAGGAAACAGACGTGACCATCTTTTCTGTCCCAACTTTTTCCTTCCCCAAATATTTGGAAATATTAGTAGATTTCAAATGCATTCAGGAGAAGATATTAAATTCCTGTATATTTAAGGAATAAAATAAAAATAAGGAGAAAAAGATACAAATTAATGCCAAGCCCTCACTGTGAAGTTACCAGCTGTTAAACTGCTGGGTGGCTGATCCCAACACACATTGCCCAAGTAACCAACACCTGCTGCTTTCACCTTGCCCAAAACATCGTTCAGGTGCACAAACAGGGAAAGGAGGGCCAGGAGAACATGCAAGGGGTGAATTTTAAATACCATAGTGAAGGAAAAGGGAGGCTGAACACAGATCCTAAAACAAGGTCAGGTCTCATCAGCACCACCATTCTCTTCCTCTGTGGTTTTTGTTAGTTTCGTGGGGATGATGAATCTTTGATACTGCACAAGTCTGAAACCTGAAGACTTCTTCACAAGAATTTCAAGACTTACCACCCTGTTTCATTTTCTGCTGCCAAAAACCAATCCAAGTAACTGAAAGCACTTCAAACCTGCACTGAACAGTTACACATGCTTGCACAGAAGACACTTTTTCCCTAAGATGCTTCGATTGACATGGAATTCTTTCACAGTCTACCAGAAAGCCACAGTTACTTTAGCAGGCTGAAGACATGCACATGCATTCTGTCCCTCTGTCACAGACATTCTGTGTCACAGGCATTCTATCTCTATTAAATATCTTTCAACATATTATTTGAAAACATTTTTATGTTAAGCAAAGCTGAAGTTTTAAGTATCCTATAAATATCTAAGTATTAGAGAAAACCAGCTTTCCATAGTCTCTCCTAGAAAAGACAGGTCTTTCTGGCATTTCAACTGTAGTTGCCCACAACTGGCAAACTCTTATCAATCTTGTGTATCATAACTGATGGGGAAGCCTAATGACTGTAAGTTAGAGAGCAGTGAATTAAGGAGAATTGTGAATTAAGACAGATTACTAAAAATAGCACCAGAGTTCCTTAAGTAAGATTCACATTATTCAAGAGAGCAGTTATGCTGTAGAGTAAGTGGAACAATTTTGCATTTTACATTATTAGCATTTAACATATATTTGACAATCAACAACAAGAGCCAAAAAACCCCTGCAAATTACCCTTTCTTTCCTTATAGCACAGCTCCATCAGGTAAAAGTCACTGCTCTAAACAGATTAGAAAACCACCTCTGCAAATATTAACTGTAGCTGAAGTCACCCTGGAAAGAAGAGAGCAGATCTCTTCAGTGTTTTCCTTAAACACAGAAAGATGCAGGGGGCAGGCAGGACTTAACCAGTTGCACACAGGGAAGACAGAAGCACAATTGTATCGATGTCACAGCACAAACTACAGCAAGCAATAAAATAACCACGGGCTCAAGCACATTGGAAAGCTGGGACACCGCAGCCTCTGTCAATACCAATAATCTCTTCATTCAGTGCTGCCTCTTTCACATGTAGAACATCTTCACACAGACTAAACAATATCAAGTGCTTAGCAGTGACAGTGTCAGGTTGCAGCCAAACATCGCCTAAAACCAGAAACAAACCCTGCCTTTGGCAGGCATGCTAACCTTACAATCAATGGACTAGCTGATGGGATGATGCACCAAGATTTTTTCGGTTAGTTTTGGGGTGTTTTTTTCCTTTTAAATCAAGCATTCTAGACAATTCTGAGGCTGCAAGTACACAAAACCCTACAAGTACCAGTGCACACAAATACACAGGGCACGCAAATTTTAACTTTTTTACAACTGTACACACCCCAGAGATTATAAATTACTGCTACAGCACATAAAATGAAAGAAGGTCACTGTTACTAATAAATACAACTCCAGGTGTGACTATGTTAGCCTTCTGTTCAAAAAGAAAAATGCTTTATGTTAGACAAAGCTGTAGAGACTGCTCCTGGTTTCACCCTGCAGCTCTTACTGTTTGCGGGTAGGAGAGTGGACGTAGTCTGTCATAGTCCTCTTGACCAGCTGTGTCCCACAAACCCAGGTTGACCGGTTTTCCATCAACCATTACATTGGCAGAGTAGTTGTCAAAACTAAAAATAAAGAGAAAGTTAGCTGCATTAGCTTGCAGTAAAGTAAAGCACCCAAGGACTTCTTCCTCATAGAGTCCTAACTGCGAAAACTAGGGAGGGAAATGTTTTCATTGCATCTGTCTGCTCCCCAGAGACAGTAAAGTTGTTCTTTAAATAACAAGTGTGGTATTGGGTAATGGAATAAAAAATTTTACACAACAGACTTGGTCCAGTCTGAGCAGAAGTGATCCCTGTCATGGCTCTTCCAAAGGCAGTGTTAATCCCAGCAAGCACAGGAAAGCAGGTGAAGTACTTAGCAAGCACTTTCCAGTCTTAGTGGGACATTCAGCAAGTTAATCTGTCTCATGTTGTGAGATTTAGAACAGAAGATACAGGAGCAACAACCAAGGAATCCTTAATGACAACAGTAGGTAAGAAAAAAGCTAATTAATCCTGCTAATCAAAACCTCCTGCAATGAAATATCAAAGCTCCTAACCAGGGGCCAGTGGAAGAAGGATTGTTTTTATCTCGTCACTGCTGTGGGTGCAAAGGTTTTAATGACTTGTTAAGGCTAAACCAAGTTCACTGGGAACACAACTGTAATGCAAAAACTCGAATTTAAGACCAAAAAAAAGAAACAGGAGTAACTAAGGCAGCAAGGCCTTGGACGGGTAACAAGTCTCCGTAAACCTTATTAGAATGTATTTTGTTATCTGAAAAACTCATCAATACTTCAGAGAGCAGCATAGCTGGATGAAAATAGAGAGACATCAGAAGAGGGCAAAGAAGCTGCACATGTATAAAACACCCCCCAACAGGCCCTGGAAAAGAGAACTGCACTAATACTGATACTGACAAATCCTCGTGTGAAAGAAAAAGGGAAGCACCAGAATAAATGAGTCTCCACAGTCTCCTGAGGAGCTACAGAGCCGTGGCTGGCTTAGCACAGGATTGGCAATAGCACAAAAAGTGGAAGGGACAAATAAACAAAAAATCACCAGCCATGTAAGACAACCATTTCTGACTATGATATGATGTTTTACAAGCTGTTCAGCCTTGGCACTGCTTATTATAAATGACATTAGAGACAGAAACACTGTTTTGGAAGAGACCAACATCTGGTAAAATGTTAGCAAGTGTTAGTCCCTAATCAGCCAGGCCTAGAGGGCACAGGGAGCCAAAACTGAGGGACCATCAGCAAGCACTGGTGTGATTGTGCTACAGTAAAAGCTCCGGGTTTTCTTTGCACACACCTGAGGGGTGCTTGCAGCCAATTCAAACAATTCAGCTAAGGAATCTGGAATGGCAGTAGGCACTGGGAAGCTGACAGAAATTAGTTCTTTGGATTTTATAATTACTTACACAGTGGGTATATACTCTCCAGGAAATGCATTGGTTGTGTAACTGATGAGTAGGCATGTTTTACCTACAGCACTGCAAAAAGAGAAAGTTCACACGTAAAACACATTCATCTTGAATAACAAGAAATAATATTGCTTTTAGGGGAAGAAGACTAATTACATCCAGACACCTAAGGACAACCGAGTGTCTCCAGTCACTACTGTGCAGGAAAACAGCTGACAGACTGCAGCCTTAAAATTACTGGCAGTGAAAACACACCTAATATAAACATCCATTTTGTGAAGTGATAAATTACCACATTTTGTTATTTTTTTAGTCACAAAAACCCCAACAAAGCCACAGGTATTAATTAGACTACTAACACCTCCTAGTCACCTGACTGAATACTGAGGAAGATCACCTTACTCCAACTCTCTGAAATTAAAAAAAAACCTGAGAAGTATTTCCAGATACCCTTACACAATTCCAAAGTTGTTATCTTTTCCAGAAAATGGTATACTTGCATATAAGTGAAGTTAAAGAAAGCTTGGAAAGTATAATTTCTCAACACATCATTACTTTCGAGTATTTAAGGAATGAATACAAATGATAACTCTCACATTATTTACTCCTACTGCAAAGTGACTCCCCACATGCATTCAACAACTATTCAAACATTTCATTAACTGATTTATAGATAAATTACATTCCAGTATCAGAAAACCTGGAACACCAAACCTCTTCCTACTGATCTAATTCACAAGAGCCTCAAATGGGGGCAGGACAAGGCTCTGTTCCAGAATTCCTTCAGAACTCTGGCAGCCAGCTCCTTCCCTATCCACCCTCCTCCCCACATCTTATCTGGAGTCAAACATTTGATTAACGACAGCATTCAATTTTTCTTACAGTTTCAATTAAAGTGTTGGAAAACTTGAAATTGGGCCTTATTTCTTTTTTAAAATAGCATCTGCAAAGAGCGTTCGTGACACTGCAGACTGGTTCCCTTAGAGGCTTCCCACTTGCAGTGCACAATCCTTTGACCGTGTGAAAGATTCCAGCGGTGAGCTTGTTCCTCCAAGGCGATGCTGCCAAACAGCCTCACACCCTGCCCGATCCCCCTTCCTGCTCCTGGGCAGGGAAAACTGCATTGTCTTGCAGATGTTTTATCACTACAGCGATTTGCTCAAAGCCAGTCAGCAGTAACTTTGAAACCTTGCTGCACCTACACATATGATTGTGCCATTAGTATCAGGTTTGACTCATGAGCCTCCTGAACTAAACCTTTCACAAGTGAATTTGAGCTTTGGCACATCCGTAAGTCACGGCTCAATCTCTAACTGAAGTCTCTCCGTTCAACTTTAAGCAGTTCCTCACTGCATTAGCCCAAGAAGGTATTTGATAGCAGCTTCTGACATCACCTGAAATGCCTGAGCTATGGAAGAGTCGCTTCAGCGTGCAAAATTATCTGGGATTTTGTCCTACACACCCATTTTTAATTGTAATTCGCTTTACATTTCTGAGCCAGTACCTGCCATACCACCCCATCTGCTGCAACTCTGACCATCCCATGCAGTTTTCCACCCTGCTTTTCACACCTGCTTCCAAGACACCAGCTCCTCACACAGTCTGACGGTTTTTTCCTTTCAGCACGCACTCTCTTTACCAAGCTATAATAGCATCATGAAAGGAGGTATTTAATTCTGTTCTCATTAAGTACAATCTCTGAACATTCTCTTGTTGTAAAAGGTTTGAGATATACTTGTGCTCAAAAGTAGATGGATTTACCCTTTAAAAAAGCTTGGGTGGGAAACAATCAAGGAGCCGCTCACCATGCAGATACCTGTTTAACAGCTGTCAAAAGAGGAGATCCCATCTTAGCTCCTGAACTAACACTCTAACAAGCCAGAAGAAGGAGTTAAGGAAAGTTATTCCTCCCCCATAAGGACAACTTGCTATTTTAGCTGCCTGCTGATGAGTTAGATCAGTTTGGATGTGCTGCTGAGTTGCTCTCACAACACCACACAGCCGGCTGTGCTGGGCCAGCTCACAAAGGACAGGCGGGAAAAACTTCAGGATCCCGAGCGAAGCAACAGCCAAATGCTTTGGGAAATCTCTTGAGGCACAGACACGACACATTCTCACGCTTCTGGAACCTGTTTGGGCTGACGCTTCAGCTCCCAGTAAGGTCACTACAGGTAGTTTGAGCTTCCAACAAAAGTAATGTTGAATTCAACATTTTCAGCAGCTGATCAAGAACTTTTCTGTGCATCCAGGCTCCTTTGCCCACCTTGCACTGAAACTCCAGAGTCTGCTCTGGCTAATTAAAACAGCACAGGAAGGTGGTGAGAGATTTCATTCCAAGCTTAGAAGTCCCTGTAGTGTGTTTCTGCAGCACCAATCAGCCAGAGTCATTTAAACAAGAAAAAACACGTTCAACAAGCCCATTTCAGACTTGCTCCATCCAGGTTTCCTGCTTTCCTTGCCTTTTGGCTCACTGCCATGCGAATCAGATCATTATGGTCGCCAGTCGTAAAAATAAACACTAATGCCTACCTTTATAAAGTACATCCTCTAAGTGCTTTATCAACTTTTTTAGACTTCTAATTTCTGTAAGAAAGCAACTCCCCTAAAAAGAATTCCAACTGTTTGGCAAAGCTTAAATCCCTGTACATAAAGGCTGAGACTAAGAATCTAAAATAACACCAAGATTAGTCATAAGATTTCTAGCAACTACTTAATCACAGCTCTGTCCACCCACTATTACATAAATGAAACTAGCAACATTTGACTGTCATTAAAAACATGGCCTACAGAAATCCAGCTTTAAACGCTTAACAAAACTACCTTAACCAACGACAGCACTGAGTCCCTTTTTGATTCTCAGTAGCACCCAGGAATCAATGTATTTATATAACCACGTATGTATTAATTCCTGAAAACAAAACATTCCTTCTCTTTATTTATGCTAACAAGTTTTATGAAATTTCCCCACTGTAGTAAAGCTGCTTGGAGCCATGTTTTATCTGCAAACAGATGGCAGCCTTCATAAAAGGCTTTGCTTGTGCCATTTCTCCCCTTCTCTGATGCACATGAACTACATCTCTGGCAGACGTGATGCACAACAGCCCAGGTCTTTGCTCAGACATTAAAGAGAAGCAGAGATTTCCCCAGTACCACCCTCAGATCAAGAGTTCAGTACTGCTGCTACAGGAGGTTTAGTTGCATACGGCTCTCAGATAAGCTGTGTTACTCACTGTGACACACCCTCTCCCAAATATGCTCTTCAGTACTTACAATGCTACTACTTTTTAAAAAACTTTGAGACATTCAGTAACACAAGTTACCAAATCTCAAGTCACAGCACTCTCTCCAGATGGCATGGGAGGGACCTGAGGTGTTCAGCACCTCACACAAACACTGTGCTACACTCAGTAAGAAGCCAATTACCCTACACACACCCTCCCCTTCTCCCCGAGCCATCAAAGCAAATACAGCACGGCTTCAGTAGACAAGGCCTCAGATTAAGCAGAATTCCAAACAAGAACTCCTAAATTACTGCTCTTACAGTATTTCCATAATTAAAAAATGCCTACAAAAGAGCATGAAGCGCAACAACTTCTGTGGCATCTAGTAATTGGAAATTTCTCCAAAATGCAGAACTTCTCCTAACATTACACAACATCACTGGAGATTTTGTACCACTTAACAGCTGCCTTTTTGGAGTGAAAACAAAAGCTGCTAAAATTAACTTCCACCAATGCTTTTTCTCAAGTGTCAATCAACAGCAATTCCTGCAGTTACTTCAGCGGCTGTTCTTCGTCTGTCCTGCGCATTCCTCCAGCTCTCTATCATGACAGCTCAAAGCAACAGTTGTCATTTATTATCCCCCAAACACTCCCCACAGTGAAATAAAAAAAAAACCAAGGGGATAATATGATAGCCCAAACTAGCACACACACCACACTTTTCTAATCAAGTTAGCTGCCTAAACATACACTAGTCAAAAATGTAAGAACAAAACATGAGTTATGCGTGAGAAACAGCCTACTCATTAACAAATTAAAAAAATAACCACAGGTACTTCTAATGCTTTGTTTATTTTGTTCCTAGCAGATCTTTGTGGAGGGTACATAAAACAATACCCGAGTTTTATAGTACACAAGCAAATCTTTAACCTGCATTGTTTTACAGGAACACACACTTTGGCCTTATCTCAGCCAAACATGGTGTTTCCTAGAATACCTGCAATGCTGGAGCTCTTGAAGCAGCAACAGCACAAATAGTTAAATATTTTTTTAAAACAGTGAACAGAGAATGATACAAAGCTACCAGAAATGAGCAACAGTACCTAAACAGATCTTTAAGATTTGTTTCTAACCAAGGCGGAAGGAAAAGAAATTAAACCACCATATTTTGTTAACACACATGAACAGAAGTCAGGTAGAACTACACCACTTCCATTTCCAAGACAAAGAACAACAAAAATGCTAGGAAGAGGGATGGTTTACAAAGCAAATGACCCAAAGAACTGTTCTGCTGAATAAATTAGTGAACATTATACAGTTCGTCTGTGCTGAGTTCTCAGTTCTAGAGGAGGAAGTAGACTGAACCTTTTCCCCACCCAAATATGATGCATCACATTTATTTACACCGTTGTAAATACAGAGTTCAGATGAATTAAAAAAAAATATAGTACAGAAGCGATTTTTTGGGGTTTAAATTTGATAGAAGCAAATGAGTAGTCCACAGCTCTCCTATCTGGCATCAAAGAATTACACTACTATGAAAATGATTTATCGAGATACCACTTTCATGTTCATATGGCTCCAAATCTTACATAGCAAGTCAAAACAAATTTGTCACACTGTAAGGTTTATTTTTTCAACTACACTTAGCTGCCTTTTTAGGGATTCTACATCGTTAAAAACAAATCAACAAAACCCCCCCACACACAAATAACATGAAGATTAAGGCACCATGTGAAATTACAGACCACTGTAGCGAGTCCATTTAGACACTTCACTCCCCTGTCATCTACAGAAGTTTGCTGTGATACCAATTATGCTCAGCCTACACTGGGATTTTTGTTTCTCCTTAAAAAAAAAAAAAACCTCAAACTGCATAAGACAAGTCTTGTTTTCCAGCTGGCCTGTGATGTTCCCCTGAGCTCTGACATCCAGTAAGAGAGAGAATCCCTCTGAGCTGAAGGGAATATTATCATGGGGAATATTCAAAAATACCAAATACACAAACTCTTCTCTCAATTCCAGCACCCCTCATACTGAATCCAACTGCTAAACTTATGAGTTAACTCGATTCTAAAAAGCATTCCCAACTTGTTTCACATATAAGCAGCACCATATTAAGATACTGTAGGTGTAACAGCTCTTTACAGACAAGTCTATCATTAACTATTCGTATTTCAAGGGCCTATCAGTCTCCTTTAGACAAGAGCCTTACAAGACCAGACGTCTGCAGGCAAAAAGGCAGTTTCTGCCCAAAAGCATTTATGATCTGCACAGAGTTCAGTCCATTTCACCCAGTTTTACTGCGAAAATCAGATGTCAAAAATCAAGCTCTAAAAGGTAATAAGTTTGTTACTTTCACAAAAGATATTTCAAGTCAATATTAATTTTCTCATATAATTAACAACATGGTAATTTTCTAATACACTTTGACTACTTCGGTGATGAAAGAACACCAGCAAGCAGTGGCAGCCCAGGGACGCGGCCCGGCCTGCCCAGCGCATCCTGTTCATTCACAGCGGCCGCTTCTGCCCGCACCAACGCGAAGCACTCGGTCACCACCCCTGCCCCGGCCTCGGAGCTCCGGGCCCACGGCGATGCGGGGCTCGGCCCGGCCAGCCCGGGGACCCGCACGGCCTGCCGACCCCTGCACGTACAGCCCCGCTCCCCGGCCCCGCCGCGCCCGCGCTTCCCTCCCCGCCCGGCAGCAGCAG
>VZTE01000631.1:462383-531539 GCA_013397775.1 Eulacestoma nigropectus
TCCCCCCCGGGCCGGCGGAGCAGCTCAGGGCCGGGCCCGGCCGAGGGTCCCTCGGACTTACCCGTCGCCCACCACCACACACTTGATGGCCTGCATCGGGGCTGCTGCTGAGCGGAGCAGGGAGCGGCGGCCGCCTCCGCCCTGAGCCTGGAGCGGGGACGAGGCAGCGGCACCACCCAAGGCGGGGAGGGAGAGGGCGGACTGCGGGCGCAGGAAGCGGCGCCGCGCTCACATCCGGCCGGGCCGCGCCGGGGCCGCCTGGCGGGCGGTGCCTCGGCTCGGGGCGCTCGGGGCGGAGAGCCGGGGCTGTGCCACTGACCCAGTGCCGGAGCGGGGCCCCGGCCGCCCATCCGTGTTTGCTGTATTCAGGCGGAGCCCTTCTGAGCGGGGATGGCAGCGCTGGCACTGCTGGCACAAGCCCGCAGCCCGGTCAGGGACACGGGGCTGGGCATCGTCCCACGGCAGCCCTGTCGTGTCTAACAAGCCGGAGCACAGAGCTGCCTTTGACACCACCATGTATCCCGTCTATCACGCCTGGCACCCTTCATGCAGCAACCTCATTCCTGGCATCTCTTGAAGCAGGTTAATGTGCAGCTGTGTTTACCCCACAGACCTACTGAGCACGTGTAACTCAGGTCACCGAAACGTTCCCCCTCTGCTGCTGTGGGTAGGTGCCCTTTTTCCACAACCAGGCACCTGCCATGGGACCATCTCTCTCACTGTGCCACCACTGCAGAGCCAGATTGTTTCCCTTCATCCATGGATCTTCGCACCACCCTCCCTCCTCCTGATACGCTGTGATGTTAATTAACTGTGCTGGCAAGTTTTAAATCAGATCAGTGCACGTCCAGTCTTCTCAAGATGGGCCACCCCAGGGATTGTCAGGCCTCACAGAGCTTTGGGGGTTTTTTTTCCCTCAAGCAAACCAATTATTTCCAGGAAATAGTGAAGCAGAAGTCAAGCAGAGCAGGTCCGATGATCCCGAGTGTCTTAATTTCTACAATTAGTTCTTGCCATAGTTCTACTTACCAGAGCATGTTCTGGTTGGGCTGATGCACAGAAGCACTGTTCCCTTTGTTTGCATTGCCATCTGTTCCTCGAGGGAACTGTGGGGAGAGGGCCCATGCACACACTGCTCCTGCAAAGTGACGATGAATTCACTGGAATCAATAGTGTACCATCAGGGGTGGTTTTCCAGTGATTTGATCTCCTCTTAATCTCAGAATATTTCTAAATTATTTTGATACCACACAATGCAACTTAATCAATGGACAGAGCATCTCAAGACAGTTACTATCTTTCATTTTTCTTTCATTGAGCAGAGATAATTCTCAGATATTTCCCATCAGAGAGGAAATCCTAACTATGACTGTGAAGCGAAAGGCTATTTTTGCAACACTTGTATGTCCGTGTTCCCTCACACAGATGGAAGCTGAAATGATTTGTCACTTAAGCTAAATATCTTTAAAGCCAAGACTCTGCTGCTGCCAATGACCTGGCAACCGCTCTGTACCCAGCAGGCGGGAGCTGCGGAAGGGAGGTGTGGGCAGGACTGCCACTCTCCTGCTGCTCCTGGCTGCTGCAACAGCCTCTGGGACCTCTGAGATCCTGCACAGAAACAGAGCAGCACCACGAGTGTCTGACTGATGTCACGGTCCTGGGCAGACCCAGGACATGGGAAGATTAGAGGGACATGTAAAACTGCTTCCGATTTTTCTACCACCTACCTCTTCCTTCACTGGTTCTTTTTTATCCAGTGTGTAACAGAGGGATGATTAGAGCTTTTTCTATGAAAAACTGGTGCAACAGCGTTTACAGTATCATTACAAAATAGCACACAAAGACAAGGATGAAGGCTGTAACAGACAAAACACATTAGCACAAATTGCTTTTATGATCCTGTCATGAGACAAGCATTATCTTTTTATGTATGTTCTTTGCAGTGCTCATCCACCCTATTGCTTTGGGATCAATTGTTTTGGACTGTCAAAAAAATACTTAAGTTAAAACACAGAGCACACTTTAAATATGTTTTAAATAGACGATTTTATACTGAATTTGGTATATGATTGACAACATTAGAAAATACCTAGAGAAATGCTTACTGTTAGTCTTTAAAAACAATATTACAGTTTGGGTAGATGATGATAAGGGCAACATATTTAGACAATTTTCCCTCACACATTTGTAAATATTTATTTCCTCAAATGTTATTAAAAAGGCCATTTGGAATTGTTCAAAATTTTGCATTTGAAATCATAGCTGATATCTCTCTTACAGTAACTTTCCTTATTTGCCCTGGCAGACAATTGTGTGTATGCTCCTTAAAATACATGATGTGATAATTACTCTATTATGAAACATTACTATATTTCAGCTACATTTTATTTTATTATTGCATCTTTTTTGGTTTCCCTAGTATGTAGTGTGTTTGTTTTTAAAGAGAAAAAAATAACTTACATCGTGCTACAAATACTCAACACTTTGCAGGTATGGATTTTCCCCTGAGAATGAGAAGAGAGAGCAACATGGAATATTTTGAAACATTAGTTTAACAAAAGAAAAGACACTTACAGAACAGGATGAAACACAAGGCAAAGGAGTGAGAAGTTAATAACAGACAACTTAACAGAAAAGTTCTCAGTTTGATACAGACGACTGCAGTGCTGAGTTGTATACAGAATAGTTACAAATGCACCTCACAGAGGAGTAGGACAGAAGAAAATAATGACTGGCAGTAACAATAATCAATTATAAATCTTTCCATACCTCTGATAAAATCATTAATCATAAAGCTGAGGCTTAGATCAGTCCTCATGTTGTTCCACTCTCTATCACCTTGTCTTGTCTCACCATTACAATTGTTGTTGAAAGCTTTTTTCTTAGACATCAAGAAGAAATCATTATTTAAGATTGTTTGGGATACTGTCTGAATGTGTGTATTGTGTGTGTGCTGGCACTGAGGGAGGATTATTCTCCTTTGTGGATGGGGAGTGGCAGGGTAATCACGCTGATGCAATACTGGAAAGTTCTACTCACCATGACACAGACTATCAACATTACAGAGACAATAATTATTTGCACTTTTATAGTATCTTTCATCCCCAGCTATTACTGTGTTCTCTAACATGTCAGCTCATTAATGAAGCCACAGAGAAGCAGAGAAGGCCCAGTATACACTTTGTACAGGCAAACAACCACAACACCTGTCAGTGATTCATAGGTGTGTTCCCTAACTCCCAGATGACACCTCCTGCTGACACCGGTTCTGTTCAGTTGCCTCCAGGACACAGTGTGTACAATACTGAGGTCAAAAGTAACCTTCTGACCTTAACAATAACAGAAAAACTGGTTTAGGGTGAAAAGCTGTAATTGGAATTCACAATCACTGGAAACTGGGGCTTGGACTGAAGTGCAAGAGCCAATTTTATGTGAAGTGTCAGAGGGTAGAATAACGTTTTCAGCATATTGCACTCTCCTCTCTTTAGATAATTTCTATTAAAATCAGAAGCAAGAAACCCCCAAACCTCACACAAAACAGCTGAAGAGAGACTTACCTTACTGGAGAAAAAGGGGTTTCCAGATGCTTTTTCATCTTAAAATAGCTGAAATAATTGTCTTTAAAAATTGTAATTAAGGCTTGATCCTAATTTGAGTTGGTGGCAAAAGTCAGGTATTTAATGATGTAGTATTAGGTACATAGTAATTGGTAGAAAGAAATCTTAATGTCAGACAGCAGTAGGCAGCCAAAATTCCTTCCTGGACTCTAATTCCACTTGTGGTGTTATCCACCTTTCTGGCCTGTCACTCCCTGAGCCCCTCTGCCCTCCTGCTTTTAAATCCAGACAGCAGTACTTACTCCAGCTGTTAGGACAGTAGCTACCACTTAAAGCTTCTCACCTGGCAGTTGCCTGAGATTCCAAGTTTTTTGCTTAATGATGTTTGAATTCTTTAGTTGATGTCTCTTTGTCAAGCTAATAGAGCACAGCTTTTTAATTGGGGAAAGTGACACTATTGCTGTGGAGGAAATTCAGAGTGATCTTCACTGAACTTGGGGAAGTACCATGACATAAAATTAATGTTAGAAAATATTCTAATCCACAAGTAATGGATAGATATTCCAGGCAAACATTTTTGGAATGATTAGTTTCCTGAGTGTAGAAAAAACCCTGTACTTGCATGTGATATGTACACGGTTCAAATATAACAGTCAGTCTGCTCTAGAGGAACCAAAGCCAGCAATAAAAAAAAGGAACCACAACTTTTAAATGTCAGCATTTGCTGCATCAGAGAGAACAGATTAAAGGAGCACGAAAATAAAATGTTAGCATGAAAATCTTTACATTAATAATAAAGCATCGTAAAAGAAATGCATCCCATTCATGTGATTCTAGCATAGATCATTTCTCTGGTATATGTATAGAACAGAAACAAGTCCTATATTTTCTTTAGGTAGCTTCTGATAAAATATCTCTTCTGTCAAGGATTTCAGTTATAAAAACCACATAAGGCTTTGCATTCACTGATGTCTACCCTCAGGTTCAGCAAGCAGTAACAGACAGTGCTTCACTGTTGTTGAAGGCCGTGGGTCTACACACAGTAATCCCTGTATATGGCTGTGAGCTTTTTGGAATAGAGACATCATTATATACTCATAAACAAGGACCTGAGACTTCTCTGTGTCTCTTCAGTTTTTTATTGCTGTAACTCCCTCAGCAGAAATATGGGAATAAGCCTTTTATAGGCATCACATCATGCCCTGAGGTGAGGCATTGCTGAAACACACAGACACATAAGCTGCAAGTGCCCCTCAACTTCTACCTATCTTGATATCAAGCATTTCACAGAAATGAGCCTTAAAATATCAAGAAGAAGGATAAAGGTTTACCATGACATAAGCCCATTTGGTATTATTAGTTTTGCTGCCTTCCATTGCCCAGTCATTTTTCACATGAATAAAACCGAAAGCTACAAACTGTGATCTGCCCCCTGATTTGCTTCGAAAGATTTAGTGTTTGTTTTGCTCCAGACTTGCAGACAAGTTCATGGACTTCAGCAGAGCTAGGACCTAAAAAAGGACTGAACCTTCTGTGGTCGGTTTGTCTGAGAACAGATGGAATGGGAAGAAGCCTACTTCCCCCTGTCATGCTGCACAGCTGTGACTCACATCCCAACTGAACAGCTTCTCTTGGAGTGGAAAGCAAGACAAAAACCAGACTTCAAATAACACATTAGATCAAAGCCAGAAATTAAAATCAGGGGCCCATCATACAGCATGGTCAACATCTGAAACAGAAATAAGACAACTGTCAAAAAGTGATGATATGTTCTGGAATCTATTACTCACTGGGACCATTTGTGGAAATTCTGAAGAACTTTTAAGATTAATAGGTATCATAAATAAATACAAAATAGCTTATTTTAGCATAAATAGAATATACAAATTGTATGCAAACCTACAGTGTCTTTTTCCCCCAGTGATTTTATACTGATAAGCTGCTAAGTTACAATTTTGGTGAAGAGGAAGACTTCTCAAAGTAAGATATTTGATTTATTCCCCACTTCCTAAATATAAAAATTACAAAATTGTTCTGTTTGCAAAACACTCCAGGCTAACAGTGACATACATCAACCACCTTCTGTTTCACCAAGAGATGCAGTTGGGTATTTCTGGGTATTTCTGCTTACTGCTGGCAGCTGGGTATTTTGAGTCAATGTTAGATCCCACCTTTAATAAACTGATTAAAAATACCTGTGTTGTGCCTTTTTAATGTTGCTGTGTTTCTGTGTGCAACACTGTGTTACAACCCAGCAGCTTGTGTGGGAGTTGTCCCTGTTGTCAGCAGCCTCCCGTGTGACTGTAACTGGCACACGTTGTGCTGTGAGAAGCCACAGTGTGTTGTGGTGGTGGTGATTTTCCGAAAGGTTTTAGAGAGGGAGGGCTCTCGGCTCCATGTCACAAACCGGGGTTGAACTGAGTGCTTCTGTCACCGGGGACAATAAACTCTCTGAGGGGTGCCTGGGATTCCAGAGTGTCCTGGCAGGTCACTGCTGGGGAAGGAAGGCATGGTGGCAGCAGACAGGCCACCACAGCTGATGACAAGTTTCTTTTCAGTCCTAAAAGGCCCACTCACAAGAAGGGGTTTGTTGGAACTATCTGGCTTTTTTTTTTTCCTTTTTTTTAACTGAACTTCCATTCTATTCAGTTTAAAATATTTGACTTTTCCCCCTTTCCAAGTGTCTGTTTGGACTCTGTCTTTTGCAATTGGTTAATGTGATTTTTGCCTACATAGCAGTGGATATAAAAGGCACCAGAAAGAAAGAGCTGTAAGCACAAATAACCCTAATCTCTGTCTCATTTACACACTCAGTGTTCACAGTTTATCTGTGTCATTATCAGTTCTTGGAGAGAGACCTGGAGACCTGATCTCAAGGACAAGAATTATTCTGGTCATGCTGCAGAGGCAAGAAAAGGAATTTTTTCATAAACCTATGAGGAACTACTAAATATTATGGATGTACATTGGGAAAGCTTTAAGAGGACACTGAAAATGTAACAACTCAGTAATGTTGACTCACAACGTTTTTTCTTTGAATAGAGGAATATTTGAATACCTGAGAAGAAATTTTAGGTAAAATGAACTAAAACACGAACAGTTTAGAAAAGATAGAGATGTTCTCTGCTGCAACAGAAAAACACAAGTCAGGGTTGAGAATCAAAAATGAGATGATGGCATTAAAGTGATGGAAAATGATCTCTACAGGCATCAGCTGCAAACTGCATGTCAATAGTTTTGGACTTCTGCATACTGAAGTAATCAGTGTTTTAGCTAAACTGAAAATGATTTTACCACCGTGAGAGAGCTGAAATCAAAAGAGGAAGTGGGGGATGCCTCTGAGGTTTAGTTTCACTATTAGCTAGTTTCCAAATCTCGATGTGACAAAATCTGGTAAATCTCTTCATTTGGTATTCAATTGCATTATCTGCTAATTTCTTTGTTGGAAAGCTAAAGAGTATTTTATCAATCTCACTATTTAATGAAATAATTACATCCAAATAAATACTGATGCTAACTTGTTATTATGACCTAATTTAGTAATTATATTGCCTATTTTAGTGTAGAAAGTAATTTACTCTTAATCAAGATTTAAAAATTGATACTGTGTCGCATCCGTTTCAACGTGCAACGTGAGCCAGAACTAACGAGACTCTGGCAGACATGTACTGATAAATATGAAAGTTAATCAGCTTCCTGATTTAACCTTTGTGTATGTTACCTTGTTTTCCAATTAATAATGGAAAGCTGCTAAACGTCCTGTTCTGGAATTATTCTTTCTCTATGCATCAGCTTGATTCTGTGGCAATAAAATAGTATTTTATAAGGTTTAGATCAGTGTATTGATTTTTCTGTTTCATTTCACTTATTGAAAGTTGATTGAATGGAATATATAAAGAACAGTTCTAGGGGAAAAAAAAATGAGGCCATGTCCAAAAAGTATATTGGTCCACTGTTCATCTTTTAGGACATTTTCGCCTACTTGAAAAGTGCCATGAGTTGCCGTGGCTCAGGGGAGGTTAAAGCTGGGTATCAGTAGAAAGCTCTGCCCCAACAGGGTGGCTGGGCTGGAACAGCCTCCCCAGGGAAGCGGCCACAGCACCAAACCTGACAAGAGTTCAAGAAGCGTCCGGACAGCGCTCTCAGGCACATCGCGGGGTTCTCGGGGAGTGTCCTGCGGTGGGCCAGGAGCCGGACTCGCTGACGCCCGCGGCAGTTCCGCGAGCGCTCCGTGAGGGCCGGGGCGGCGGCGCGTGAGGGCGGCGCGTGAGGGCGGCGCGTGAGGGCGGCGCGTGAGGGCGGCGCGTGAGGGCGGCGCGTGAGGGCGGCGCGTGAGGGCGGCGCGTGAGGGCGGCGCGTGAGGGCGGCGCGTGAGGGCGGCGCGTGAGGGCGGCGCGTGAGGGCGGCGCGTGAGGGCGGCGCGTGAGGGCGGCGCGTGAGGGCGGCGCGTGAGGGCGGCGCGTGAGGGCGGCGCGTGAGGGCGGCGCGTGAGGGCGGCGCGTGAGGGCGGCGCGTGAGGGCGGCGCGTGAGGGCGGCGCGTGAGGGCGGCGCGTGAGGGCGGCGCGTGAGGGCGGCGCGTGAGGGCGGCGCGTGAGGGCGGCGCGTGAGGGCGGCGCGTGAGGGCGGCGCGTGAGGGCGGCGCGTGAGGGCGGCGCGTGAGGGCGGCGCGTGAGGGCGGCGCGTGAGGGCGGCGCGTGAGGGCGGCGCGTGAGGGCGGCGCGTGAGGGCGGCGCGTGAGGGCGGCGCGTGAGGGCGGCGCGTGAGGGCGGCGCNGGGCGGGCTCGTGTCCCGGTGCCACCGGCCGGGCCCGGGGCCGGTTCGCAGCCGCTCCCCCGGATAACGGCGGACGAGTGCCCGTCCCTGCGCCGGGGCGGGGGGCTGTGCCCTGCCCCGTGCCACCCGGGGCGCTGTCTCCTGGGCTGTGCACGGCTGCAGCCCCGGAGCCTTGCCCTTGTCGGTGGCCAGCTGCGAGTGCCCCGCTGTGCCCCTCGCTCTGCGTGTTAGCAGCAAACGTGCCGCTTTCCTCTTCCTAAGCCACAGTTGACTTAAATACTGGGAAAAAATCGTGGATGTGTGCACTTCGATAGCACGGTCCCTGACACCAAGGAGCGAAGAAAACAATTTCCTTTATCAATTTATTGGTTTTTTTCTGAAATCAAGAACAGTTGCAGCAGGGAAAACGCAGCCAGTTCTAAATAGCAATGTTACTGCATGAAAAAGATGGTTCAGATTTAATTTGTATCTCTCCTGTTTTGAGCCTGTTTCTACAAAACATGGAACTCTCTAACACAGCTTTGACCTGTTGTAGGGTTGAAGTTTCATTGTTTTTGTGATGAAATGAAAGATTTACTTTTAACTTAACTGGCAACAGAAGCAGGCTATGCACTGTCACTACAAACATCTGTTCTAGCCAAGGATTAGACACTCTTTCTCCTCGTAAACACAGCTGTAATGAAAGTTTTGACATCTGGCCAGTGGCCAAGTATTGAAAGACAAGTCTGGTTGGAGTTTGTTACTTGTGAAAGATAATTTGAAATGGAAAGGGGTCAAAATGTGGCATATCCTATTTTTGTTTTGGGGATTTGCCCTACAATTCTGAAGCTTGAAAATAAGCCACATGGCCAGGAGTTGTACACATAGCTTAGTAACCCTGGTAGCTGAGAAAGCCTTGTCTTTGCTCGTTATCAGTGTTGGTACAGAACAGTTCTCCTGGAACACCACCAGCCTGTCCTTCGACTGTGCTACAGCTGATACCTGCTAACTGTGCTGGGGCAGCCAGTCTGAGCAGTTCCCTCCCCTCCGGGAAGCTGTCCGTGGTACATTGTTGATTTCCAGTGTTGTGTGTCTGATTTCAGCTTGCACTTCTGTTTACAGGAGGATTACTTTAATATGAACCTTTCATGTTGAGCCTCTCATCAGTCCCAGCCTGTGTTTCTATTGGTTAAGGGAAATGCTGCTGTTAGACAGCAAATCTCTCTGGCTGCTCCTTTGCTGACTCACTTTCATGCCTGTCACCAAAAGAGAGCTTGTAGCAGATTAAACTGAAACTACAGAAGGCAGCTGGTATTTGAGTATACTTCCTACCCCTCTGGATGTGCTCAAGCAGCCTGTAGGGAGATTTGTCCGTTGGGACAACTGTTACTTTCTGTAGCTGGGTTATTCTTTATGTGAAAGATTTTAAATTATTTTTGGTTCTGTATACTGAGAACTGGGAACCTGGGGTATCAGTGTAATAATTTCCTGCATTCTTTCTCTTTAGGTCCATATTGAGATCCACTGACTTGTGATTTGGTGTGCTGCTTGCACTGTATGCAGCAACTAGAGTCAGTCACACTCTTCTTCAAACCCAGCCTGTTGTGAAGCAGCAAAGCTGTGCTTGTGTGCCCTAGGACTATGAAGAAAGAAGATTTTACCCAGAAACGAGTATGTGACAATGGCCCAGATCATCCCAAGCCAGCAGCTCATCTGACACATGTGCATTCCATGTTGGACAGTTCTCAAAATCATAGTAGCAGTTTACAAGAATCATATAACACCAGGAATTGTTCTCTCTTTAATACTATACCTCTGCCTTCTGTTGGCAAGGAAATGCATCTGAGTTTCAGTGAATCAGCAGGGATGAACTCAAGTGCAGCTGCTCCTTGGAAGGATTCATTTCATCTGCATTTTTCTTCTGGGAAAGACAGTCTCGATAGGATTTCTCACTGCATTGATGGTATTGCAGTAACAGGCTGGCTGGAAGAAGCTTGTAGGGTTTCTGGAGACTTCAGCTCATGCTGCCCAGGAGACAACTTTGTATGTTTTGCACAATTCTGGCTGGGAAATTTGCAGTGTAATAAAAACCCGTGGTTTCTGGAATTAGAAATGAGCAGTAGCGAAGAGAATGAATTGCAGTTTGCATTTTTTGAAGCACTGGAGCTTGGTGGACTTCCTGATCCCTGTTCTAATGCAGTTGCTTCACTGAACAACTGTGCTATGGGACTCATAAACAACCAGAAACCATGTTTTTTTCTTTGTTACTTAAACCTTGTATCTTCAGAGCAAACACTTGGATACGAGCAAATGCTTTTGAATATACAATATGTGACTAATACTTTTCACATCATACAGCTAGTAATCTCTGTGCTAGCTTTTGCACTAGCAGGTCTCTGGTATGCAGTAGTGAAGGTAAAAAAAGACTGAGATTTTAGTAACTACTATTTTTAATATTAGCAGAAAATAAAAGAGACAAGGTTACAGTTCAGGTTTTAGTGAGAAGTAGATAGGTAAAGTAAAAATTATAGTTGTGTAATTGCTAGTTAAACTGGCTGTTGGAAGAATAGGGACTTTTTTTTGTAAGGAATAGCTGCATCTGAGTAAAGAACTTCATAATCTTCAGACTCTTTGGGACTTCTGCAGGTCTGCTTTTAACACTAAACTAGAACCCAATTTGATTAGCACAGATCCTTTGTTTTCTTTAGAGTTTATATTGGTGGAGTGTTCTGGCTAGTACTATTTATAACCATTTCCAATGAAACTTGTTTCCTGTAGAATTGAATTCCTGCTCTGAATCCAACAGCAACTAATATATCAGTCCTTAAAACACTTGGAACTGGAAAGCTGTTGGGAGGGTTGTCTTCAATGCAGCAGAATTCTCAGCAGTGTTCACTGCTCTAATTTAACAATATCTTGTGAGCTTTATTGTGCTACAATAGGCACTGTAAACAACTTTCGAAAACAATTTTTTTTCCTTGAAAAAGTGATTGTTATTGCTGAAGTACAGTAATAACTTCTGGGCCTATTGACTTTGGCTTTGGGACAGGCTTCTAACAATGAGGTTTGCCAAAGAATGGGGCAAAAGTGCTGGACTCCATAGAGCTGCTGGTGAATAGAATTTTGAGGAATAGGCTCCTGTTGGCACTTCAGTGAAGGAACTCATTGTGCAGTAGGTCAAAGTTTGGACTCAATGTTCAAAATTCTCAACAAGGGCATTGCTGTAGATGGGCTTAATGTGCTCTAAAGGTTCACGTAGAGGGAGGTATTGGTGTGTGAGTTAGGATGCATTTTCAGCTTCCCCTTCACTCTGACTTAAAAGTGAGAACTTAATGTGGAGTAAAGCCATGCCAGTGATTCACACACTAGGTATCCTTTTTGCCAGCTGGTCTTGCTTCATCTTGGAAAGAGAGGAAGTGATGTTGCAGTTAGTTTGAACTGAACTTACCTGGAAAGCCGGTAGAATTTCCAGTGTGGTGTTTATTGGGCTGTTAGCACACATTTGTAGAGAAGTCCTTGATTATGAAGATGAGATGCTGGTTATCAGTGTTACAGGGAGAAATGTTGGAAATTTTTAATCTTATTTGAATACTGAAAATAAGATATATTACTTTTTATGTTAAATGATATGTTGTGTTTTCATTATCCCCATTGGCTGATTGTTTCTTTTGGATGCTGAAAGAGATGAAAAGCCACTTACTTTAATTGAGAAAATAACTTTTTCCCTGGTGTATATTTAAATGATTGTTTAACTTGTAGACTTTTGACCACGCGATTACCTGTCATGAAGTGACCGAAAGCCCCAAAATAATACTGGATTATGTATTGTAAGTAATTATTCTGACAGCAGCAGTTCCCTCTTAGTCAAGCCATTCACTCTCATCTCCTGCTGGAATTTATCAGCCTTGCAGTGAGTGGTATTAACACAAATTAACATGTGGTATTGCAGAGGTTCGAGATTCCTGAAATGATGTGGATCTGAAATCCCAGAAACCAGACACAAAGACTCTTCTCCGAATGTCTGTGGCTTGGAGTTACAGTGTTAAGCTGCTGTCAGCCTGTATCTTGAACCAAAAAAAACAACTGGCAGAGCTGAGGGCAGAGGAATGAAGGCAGGGAGGGGAGGGGTTGGAGCCTGTTTAAGCTGACTTGATTGCTAAAGACGACATTGTGCAACTCCATATTGATCTAAGAAGCTCCATAGGTACAGCCATACTCTCCCTGTATCGTGAGCCTTACCTTAAGCTGTGCATGAACACAGTCCTGCACCCAAAACTTGAGTGCCTGGACTTCCTGCACAAAGGATCAATTGGCACAGCTGTACCTGCAGCTGTTACTTGAGACCTTGTTTGTGCAGCTGACTGGTTTGTTCTGGAACATTCTCTGCTGTCTGTCATTTGGGAACTACGTGTTTTGGGAACCACAGTTATATACAGGAACTTGTAGGTGAGACTGTTGGGTTAGTAGGCAAAAGGAGTAGCTGAAGGCATAAAAACATGAATCCCATTTTTAATGCTCCTATTTTTCATGGTGATTTTAAAGGGGGGGAAATGAAACATGAGAGACACCACTAGTAAACTAGAATTTAAATGTCTGTACAGCAGAGTGCCAAGGGTTTTCTCCTTATCGATGTCAAGCCTATGCAGGAGGAGATCTTGGAATGTTGAACTGTGTTAGGTATCACAGTCCAGCTAATACAGTCCTGTTTTAAGCAAAGCCTTGTTTGAGTACGTGGCCTTTCATCACTTACTACAGGATCACTTTAAATACATTACAGCTAAGTGAAATGATGGATGTTTGTTTTGTATTATATGTATATTGAACATAAGATACAAAGAATACGTCTTAAATGAGTGGATTTAATCCATTTTAAGATAGTTTATGTACCTTGCCTTGAATTTTATTGCTTGAAACCTAAAAGGTAATTTTAACTTGAACATTCCTTCTGACATTCAAATAAAAGATAGTTTGGTATGTTAAAATCTCATGTAATATACTGCACTTTAAGTCTGGGGAGGCCATGGATGGATTGAAAGCGCTGTTCTTGCACTAATAGAACTGTCTGCCCTGACAGAGACAATGTTTAAATGGCTTTTCATGTCTGGAGGGAAAATAGGGAACCTGAAGGATGGCATCCATCCTTTGAAACTATAGATAAATCTAACACTATATGGTTTAGGCCACTGTTTTCTTCCTATAGATGTTTTGATACTAACTCATCTCAAAAGATGGAAGGTATCTTGGCCAAGAACCAGTTTGTGTGGCGTTTCATGGCTTCACTATGTCCAGTGTGGAAAACTTTCCTGAGTTAATGTGCTGTTAGGGCTGAGACTGGCTCAGATAATTATTATAGTACAGAAAAGTAACATTCTTAGTAGGGGGTAAGGGACCTTTATACTCAACCAGGAGTTGCCTTCGTATTTCTGTATTTTGTCTCTCATCCTGCTCTAGAAAGAGGTTATTTCTAAGCAAAATGTCAGGGTTCTACTAAACAACTTGTGCTTTCTAAAATTTCATTGATTAGTGTCCAGATCCTTCCTGCACTACATAGCAGAGTTTTATTTCTGCCTTTAGAAAAGAAGTAAGAAAATACTCAATATTTAGAGAATTTCCTAGTAGTTACACTTGAGTGAAAATTTACTATATGGTGTACTGCTTTGAGAAGAAAATATACTTTTAAATGTGCGTGCACAGAGCTCTGCATGTAGATAAAAAGTGTTTTACCAGTATGATGTTGGGATGCTTATGCAAACGCTTATTTACTTTCTGACATTGCAGTGCAAAACGCAGTACAGATGGTGGTGTTACTTCTCCGTGTGGTTTTAGCCAGTGCAATCTTAGCAGTTGCGTGTCTGCATCATCCTGCACAGGAGACAGTTCTAGCTGTAGACATTTTTTAGCCTTTTGCTTTTTCAGTGTTGGGTTTGGTTTTGCTGTTGTTTGAGGTTTGGTGGTTTGTTGTTTGTGGTTTATTTCTCTTTTTTTGGAAGTTATTTTTAGGACTATAAAGACTGCACTTTCTTAAACTTTGCCAAAGTTTGCTTCCTTTCTCCTTCTCTCAACCTTTGCCCCTTATAGGTATACACATTTAATTTTTGGAAGAAGCAAGCTTGTATGTTCTCTCCTAATATGTAATCTTATTGTCAGGTTGCTCCTTTTGTTTTTATGGCCTTGTCTTACATATATTTCTCTCCTTATAATTTCTCAGCATAAGCATATGCTGATATTTTGTTCCACCTCAGAAACATTGTCCCGTAATTATTTATGCACAACAAAGTGACAGAAACCATGCAGAGATGTAAGAGTCCATAGTTCCTCGTTAGGGTGTATGACAGGTGGTATAACTGACAGAGCAGTAGGTAGTCAATGTGACCTATTTCTGCTTTTTTTCTCTTCAAAACAGCTGCTTTAATTGAAATCCAATATTTAAGTTGCATGTGTGGTACCTCTGTCTAGCTGAAAATTGCAGCTAGAATTTGGGGCTTACAAAATACATTCAGGTCAGAACTTAAAACAGTGTAACTTTTCAAAAAACTAAAGAGTACATTCACGTGAATATTTTGAAATCTTTTTTTTTTTCCCCTAAGAGTGCACAGAATAAAATGTTTTCTGACACTTGTTTCTGTGATGCACAGCCAGTAACTGGGGGTGGGGACCCTTTTTAGACTGCAGAGCCTCTAATCCTCATGGAAGAGCTACATTTGATAGAACTTTAAAATAAAACAAATGTTGCCTATGAAAATACTGATATTTATTGTCAACTCTCATACTTAAATTATAAGGTCATAGATATCAATCTCTTGACAGTGTGAAAACAAGAATAATAAATACAGAAGTGCTAGAATAATGCTATCCTTTACCAGCCTGCACTGGTAAAAGCAAATCCTATTGTACTTCGAAATTAATCCTCTACTGCCTTCAAAAATCTCAATTATCTTAGTCTTTTTGGAATTAGTGATACAAGATTCAGACTAAGATGGTTATTTCATTGTTAATGATGAAATAAATTTAAAAGCTAAAACATTTTAGAAAATGACCAGAGGGGTTTTAACAAAGAAAATCTGCCTTGAAAAGGTCCATTTTATTTCTGTGATCTCTCTATATTTATAGTCTGTTTTGCAAATTCTTTCCTTCTTCATGGAAGATCGGTATAAACCTGATAGCAGGTCTAAGTGGTCAAAACCAAAACTGCAAAAGTATCAGTGTTTAATTTTCTGTTTGTAGTCAATTTTAGCTATTATCAAACATAACACCTAAATGTAATTTAACCTTTTGTTCTTAAAAGTAGGGAAATCTAATATTCAGTGCCTGATTCATCACTTAAAGTTGAGTGAAATAATTTCTTGAAAATGGGTTCTGCTACCTGATGGTGACTAATTTCCAATGCTGACACTCAGTACTTCCTGTAAACTGTGATGTCATCCCTGCAGAACAATTTTAGTCTATGGCCTTGGTCTTTGGCCCTATTTTTTTTTTTTAATTCTTCTTCTTTTTTTATTGCAATGTGGGAGGTGGAGAAGGCTGGCACAAACCATTTTTTTTTTGTTGTTCCAGAGAAAGATGTTTACAACTTTGTATGTATTTTAAAAATGTATTGTGACACTTTTAACTTGGCAGAGAAGTTTCCATAGTAGACTTGAAACCTGAAGAGACTTTTGAGTATCAGGAGTGCTCCCCAAGCTGCCAGAAGCTGTTGACTGCGATGCTGCTCGCTCACACCACAGGAGGGAGTTACACATCAGTCTTTGGAGTATTTTCAGTTACGGCATTGTTAGTACATCTTAGAACAGTGCATTTCAGTTTGGTTTGTCTTACGGATCGTCACTGCAAATAGGTTAATGTACAAAATCAATACACAGCGGTAATGTATTGTAACTGTTTACAACTGAACTCAGAGTACCAATGGATGGGTTTTGTCAAGCTATTTAAAAACAGAAATAAAAATCTTTTTTAAAAGACAAGAGGTAGTTTTGGTGCTTCTCATTGCAATTTTTCACTGTTGTACAGATGTACTTGAAGAGATTGTGTTTCTGACAATATAAAGTCAGACAGTGAGTGGCTTTTTCAGAGGTACAGTTTGAGAGATGTGTGTTTACAGAAACAAAACAAATTTAAAACCTGTCTGAGAATAAAAGGGCTCAGTGCTTATACCTGACCTTGGAAATTTGGTATTTGAACTCAAGGCTAGCTTAATGATGTTAGCCACCAGTATTCATTAATGGGCATTCTTTTTACACACTTTTTTTTGGTGAGAAACCCTAACAAGCCAGTTAGTTTCAACATCATTCCAAGGTATTTCCTAACTAACTAGCACCAGTCTTGCAGCATAGTTTCATTTTAAAATCATCATTGGATGGGGTTTTTGTTATCAAGAACTGTGGTGTGTTTGTAAAAAGCACTTGTAAGTCTTGAACGTTAGGAAGTGCTTTGTCTATTTGTTATCACAAGTATTTTTTAGACATATCAAAATACTCCTTTATTTATCTTTAACCTTGTAGTTCAAAGAAAAGAAAAAAAAAACAAACACATTTTGGAATTCTTTCAAGTATTATGTTTTGTTAAAAGTGTCCCCAAGGGCAAAGGACCAAAACCAACACAGACCTCTTGCTCATTGAACAAAAAGCCAGCAGCAGTGACAAGCAGGATGTTTTTGATGCTCTTTGTTGGTTTTTTTCTGGGGCTAGTGGCTGAAGCCCTTAATCACTTTAGCTGGAAGTTATTCACAAATAACCCTTCTGAGCTCAGTAATCCTGTCTTGCTTTGTATCATAAAAAATATTTTCTACAGCAGGGATTCCTAAATCGCCTCTCAGATCTCAGCCTTGCATTCCAAGTACTGCAGGCTGACTGCAAGCACGTATGACCTGCTCCCGAGCTAGAACAGTTACAGCATTTCCAATCTCTGCCTCCTTCAACAGAAAAGCATTTAAGATTAAAACAACACAAAATATTTTATGATGTTGTATAGCACCTTCTCAAGGGTTCGCTTGTACCCCTTCAGGTGTTTCTCACTTTAGGTCAGGTTTGTAGATGCTGAATTTTCTGTCATGCTGAAAATCACAGACTAGCACAAAAACTTGTCAAAACAGAATGAAAATTCAAACCTTTTTTGAAGTTGGACAGCCTTCTTTTATCTTCTGTTCCCTCTAGCTTCTTTCTGAGTGAGAACATCTGTACAGACTACAGCAGGTTTCAAGTCCTTCACTTTGATATATGGTGTATGTTTCCAACAATCTGTTGCTTAAAATAAAAGCTGTCTGGTCTGTGTTGTCACTGTCAATCATAATTTTCAGAGCTCTTCCTCACATTTTCTTTCTGGTTTATAATCATTCGTTTGCAGTTGATAGCTGTATCTTCTGCTTTCCTTCTCTTTAGCTAAACTACTTACTTGCCAATGCTAGCAAGCAGAAGTCTGCAGAGCTTTTCATCACTGGATATTTTGTTACAGTCAGCTCATCAAGCTTTTTTGCTACTTGCTCAATTTACAGTCAATTCTAATATATTCTCATAAAGTATCCATAAGGAATTGTAGGTGTTCCTGAACAGATTTTTGAGCAGTTTCTCTTTCATCACACAGGAAGTGGTTTTTCTGAGGGCCCCTATTGAAACAGCACTGCCCAAAGGTTTGATTCCATTTTGTATATGGCTATTGTTACTATAGTTAGTATAAAAGGATGCTTTTATAAGTGAAAATACCTCTGGTCCATCTTTGTTATTCACATGTGCCTGTTAAATTCAGCAGGTGATCTGCCTCCTAGCAGATACTTCAGCCATGATAAGATAATGTGATATGCAAGATGACCCCTCTCAACCTAACATACAAACCTGAGAGGCAAGGAATAAACTTACGGAGAAAAAACCAGAAAGACCAACCAATTAAAAAAAAAGTGCTTTGAACATATTCTTGGTTTAATTTGATAGATCATTTTGCCAGAAACATGGGATGAGAAGGTATGAATTAAAACTTGAGACAGGAGGCAACCTAGATATGATTTTCCTTTATAACGGGAACTGTCAAATAGTTCAGATCACACAGGGAGGGTGGGGTTAATTAAGGTCTGGAAATAGGCTCAGAGAAAATAAAAAAAGCACAAATATTTTACAGTCTTTTTGTGGAAGAGGAAAATGACACTTTTACTATTATTCCCCCAGAGGTACTTCTGTTGTCCTTCCAGCCCTACATGCACCTTAGCAGAATGCTACGTGGAGAAAGCAAGGTTGGATTTTTGTTTTTCTTTTGTTTTTCTTTTTTTTTTTTTTTTTTTTTTTTGCATTTCAGAAAGTGTAATCAATAAGAAAAGAAATCTGATAGTAGGATTTATCTGTTTAAGTACTTTAGAGTGGTTTCAGTAGGACAAATCACAGCTCCAATCCTGTAATCCAATCACACAAGATCAGTACTGATGTCTAGCCCTGTTGACTTAATCAGAGCTCTGGAGCTGAGGATCTGCCTGTGTGAGCTGAGCTACAATGCCTGGACTTGGTGATTTATGGGAATATCATTACATTTAGTCTGGGTTAAAAGTGCAGCCCTACCGACAGCAGAGTCAATGTGAATCTTCCCAGCCATTCAAACTGAGACAATATCATGTTGATAGTGAAATTCAACTGTACTCTTCATAGAGCAGCCATCTTTAAGTGTATTATCTTGAAAAAAAGAGTCAGCCTTTACCAACTGAGAACTATAAAAATAAAATATATCATGTCTAAGTTACAGCATATGGATGGTCTTCTAAGAGAAATCTCCTCGGAATTCCAGTTTATAAAATTGTAAAATTTGCTATGTTATATGAATGATTAAATTGATAAAAGCTTTTGGTAAGACTTTTTACATAGCTTTAAACTTACTATTGCTTTTTAATCTTAGACATTCTCACATGAACTGCTCAAAGTAATTGTTAACGAGGTTTTTAAAGCTTTTTATGCAAAGGAAGTGTAACGTTTTTATTTCCTGGAGTACTAAATTCTATTTTTTTTCTTTCTCAGCTACACATTGTTCCTTTGTGATATGCTGGGTCTTGTATTACTTTGCTTGATGTTGGTGCTGCAGTTAAATATAATTTTAATATTTTTATCTACTACTACTAATCAAGAAAATATATTGGAGTATCTTCTTGAAATGATGACTTAAAGAAGTCACACCAAAATGAATTAGAAAGTCCTTACAAGAAATTAGGCTGTTAGAAGAAATGGGTATATTTTCAGAGCACCTTTTCTTATCACAGTTTAATAACAATAATTCTTTTTTCAAATTAATCTGACAAACATTGTTATGTTATATAATTTCTTGTCACTGTAAGGAGGAATCCACAGTTATTTTGCCCAGTTATTATAATTAGTGTTATGATCGACACATTTATTGGCAGAGCAGTAATGGTGTCTCCTTGCAATTTCCACTTAGAACAGAAGAGAGCCCAATCAACACTAAAATCAACAATTCAGGGAGAATGTCACATGACATCTCAAAAAGTTGCTATTGTTATCATGATAAAGAAGTACTACAGAAGTGTTAATTGTTGATTGTTAGCAGAAGGGGAGGAGACATTGTTTTAACGAGGCAGACTCCAAACTCGAAGGTGGAGTTTGTGTCTAAAGTTTTACTAAGGGGCTCTGTAAGGAAATTAAAGAGTTCCCGTTATTCAAGTGACTGTTGAATGTGAGTGGACAGGCCTTTGTTCAAAACTGGACTGAAACCAAGGCAGGATGTCCAACCAGCTTTGCAGCAGCACTCAGGGAGTACTTTGCCCATCGTGCTCCCAGCACACCTCTAATATCGTGATCTAGAGATAAAAGACCATTTTGTTAACATAAAATATGAAATTGTAGTTTTCCTGACTGCATGTAATAACGATATATAAAGCACTTCTGTATAAACATACACATGCATTAAGATCTGCTTGTGTAGATCAAGGATAAACTTCTGCTTAAGTGCTTTCCATAAATGATTAAAAGTGCAGTAGAAAGAATGGGAACACACCCCAAGTGCATAGCCGTAGGCGCTGCATGGTAAAAGCACACCTTTCTTTGCTGTTGTCTTATTCTGGAATTAATAGAGACCTTCCAAAAGCCCACTGTGATAAAGACACTGCTTTACTCATTGCTGTTGCCTATGGTCAGCATTCTGGAGTAACATCTTTTATTGATTAGCAGTTGAGATTTCTGAGAATACTGATTTATCTGCATTTATGTGTCATTGCTTGCAGTTTCATAATCTAATAAAACCAATATTATCTCCTTTCTAATAATAACATCTCCTTTCAAGGCATCATTTCATTATTTTAGCTGAAGAATTTGAAAAATTTGTCTCTTTTTAACTCGTATCAGAATATCTCAGCTTTACTAAAACAAAATTAAAATGACATTTATAGAAAGGAAAGCTTTGTACAAATTATGCAGGAAGTCCAGACCATTTCATGAAAAAGCAGCAGCTAGAAAAAGAACTGCCAGGCAACTGTACTTTGTAGAGAGTAAATATGGAAATTCCACAGAAGCAATCAGGACACTGGAGATTCAAATATAAGAAACACCTAAAAATACTTCATGGAATGATTTAATGTATGGAGGAGATAATCACTCTTGTCAACAATCTGAAAAGGTTTTAACTGTGAACGAGACAATATTTAAGAACATAACTAGTACTTGGCAGTGTATTTATCTTGCAAATGTGATTAAGATGTTGAAAAAATTATCTGTTTTATTGTAGTTATCTGCCATCTTGTTTTTCAGGTTTGGAGTCTTTCATACCCGCCGAGCTCTGGAAAAGCCTGACAGAGTAAAGAGCAAGGGCATGATTTTGTTAGTCATGAGAATTTAGCTGTGCTCATTATCCATGTTCTACTGGATACCACTTCCAGCAGGAATACCAGAATGCAGGCCTTAGCAGGCCAGGGGGAGAGAACATCCTTGCAGAAAATGATTCATTTGTTCTCAACTGGTACATTAACTGAACTAAGTATCCCACAATCTCACGCTTTTGAAGTGTTCTCAATCAACAGCAGATTTCAAAGACTTCTATGTGAGTGTCTTTCAAGCATAACTGTACTGTTGTTCCCTAATGCTTTCAATTTTTTCCCCACAAACATAAAAAGAAATGGAGACCATAGCCTATTTAAAAAACGTATTCTGTATCCAGTGTGAGAACATTGAGCAGTCCACATTACTTGAGCAGCTCTGTGCATTAAAACTGCAGTAGAGTGAGTAACTTTTTATAAAACATGCTTTAATAGTTTCACTATTTTGAAAAAAAAAAAAGATTGCTTTCCAAACATAGCTCCACTATCATTGTTTAATTTTGGATATTTGGGAATTTCATACATCCTGCTGAATGGCACACCTGATCAATGCAGACATCCTTCCGAGGAGAGCTTGCCTCTGTGCAAATGAGATTTCTGCTATGTGAAAATATAATGAAAGTTTTAAAAATAGACATTAAAAGGAAACAAAAAATGTTTAATTAAATTATTTTGTAGGACATAATAGTTTCAAATGTGTCTATTGTGTTTTGTACACTAAATCAAATTTTTTTAATGTTACATTCCTTGTTTAGTCCAAAGCATGGCAATTTGCCAGCCTGAGCTTTTAGTGATAAATTCTGCTATACAAAACAAAAGTTTTTATATGTGAGGCCACTTCCTTCTGCTATTTTATCATCTTCCTGGTTTTGTCTGTTTTCAATAAATGCCTTTGTATTTTCACATCTTTTATATGCTTGTATACACAGACACTTTCCTCTGTATTAAAACTGATAGTTGCAAGTTGGTAAGGATAGAAAAGACAGACTGTTGACTTAAATTTCATTGCACTAATACACTATATGAATGCTTTTATGTTACAGTATTAAAAGATCTTAACATTGATATTAAAAGTATTTCCTGAATTTGGCAGTGGGGTGGAGAGGCAGGGGTGATATTTCATAACAAGGTTTTAAAATGGAAATAATCTCTGGGTACAGCTACACTTGAGTACCAGGGATTAGCACATGAAGGCTGGGCTCTCACAGTGAATATGCACTATTTTAAAGCATCTCAAATTTAAATCTATTGAAGTTTAAAATCTAAAAAGAAATTATGGCGGAGGCCGAACACCTCTCCTTTATCTGTCCCAAGGGGCTGAATATTTCTGCCTGAGGAGAAAAATCTAAAAAACTCATCAGTAAAGAGAAGCCACAGAGACCCCTGCACACACAGTGGAACTCAAAGAGTCTTGAGGGAAAGGAGAATTTGAAGTAGGGGTGGTCAGAGCAGAAGAATGAGATCAGCGGGGAAAAGCTGAAGTTGCAGTGCAACAAACCGGAGCAAAGCTTCTGAAACTTACAGGAAGAGAAGCTGTCCCTGCTGTCCCTGCCCATTTTAGCAGTCTGTCATGAATTCCTCTTCCCCACAAAAAAGTGTTACCAAGGATGTAAGCTACAAATCATCATGTACTAATCTTTTTATGAAGAGGGTTTTTTGTTGTTCTGTAGAGCTATTGTTCTTTTACAATCATATTAGTAGACTAAAAATAACAAGGGCAGTTCTACCAGACTTAAATTCTGTTTCTGAAGAATTATTATTTTATACTGTGCTGATTGAGATCACAGAAATCCTTTTCTGACCACAGAGGTATAAGGCACCAAATTCATCCTTCCTGTAACTGTACTGAGGTAAATGGAGTTACATAAGGAATTAATTTGACCTGTCTCCTCCATTTCCTTGGAAAAATTCTTTGTTTTAGCTCTTGCCAAGTTTTAACTTCGACTTTCCCTTGCTTAACATCTTCTTGTACCTAGAGACAGTTTTTCTTTCTTTAAAACTATGAAGAGAAATACAGCAGGGGAAAGACAATTAAGGTGAAGATCTGCTTTTTAAATTGAAAGTACACTTCAATTACAGTAAGAAAATGCCAAAACCTTTTTATTTGGTATAGATGTGTATGGGATTATTCTTATATCTGTGAGGATATGAAAGGTATAAAACAGTACATATAACCATGAGAGGGTAAGGGTTTAAATAATGTTTTTTGGCCTAAGACCCATGTGTTTATTTCTAACTGCAACAGCTGAAATAAACTTTGGTTAGAGACCATAAGAATTTAAAATACTACACATCACCTTTTAACACATAATCATCCCCTCTCCCCTATATTCAACAGGTATATTCAAAAATAACCTATGAGAGAAGCTGAAAGCCTTCTCTCACCAGTATATGATCACAATTTAATGATGCAATAAATTTAATTTCTGGATGGCAATGTGGCATGAAATTCTTTGTACAAATTCAACCTGGCAGTACAAAGTTATTTAAGACCCAAAACCCTCAAAAACAAGGACTGGTGAGTGGTTTTCCTCCTGATGGTTTTACGTTAGAGTTGATATCATCTGTCTTCCTGCTGCCAGTAAAAAGCCAGGATAAAGCTTGGTCTAAACACTGTAACTCATAGCTGGCTAACCTTGAAAGAAAGGCAATTACATGTTCATATTTAATCTTGATCAATTTATTACCATTCGATGATCTAGCACTGCATAGATGAGACATAACAAGCATGTAAGCCTGAGTATAGGCTCAGTTTGAGAAGGGCTGAGCATGAGGGATCAGAAAGTGAAATTGATGGAGAGTCTGTGGTTCAGAATAAGGTTAGAATTATGCAGGGATATTGTCCCCACAGGCAAACTACCAAGCCAGCAGCCTCCTTTCCTTCTTTCTATACCATCTGAGTGGCACTGTCTACCAGTGCTGCAACTGTGCCAATGCAACTGTCTGTGGGACCAGAGCATGAATTTAATCAATGGAGCAATTCTGGTTCAAAATGATTACATTAGACAGAACTTTAAAAATCTGGATTGAGTGATCTGATTTACACCGTGGTTTCACGAACAGCTGCACAAACAGCTCAGAGGCCACTAAAAGTCAAAATCATTAGTTGCTAGCTCCTGCTCCTGTCTGAATTTATGGTTCCATATTTATTAAACCCAGATTTGTGCACTGCTGACTAGCCAGCAGCAAGATCTGAGCCAGCTCACGTGGAGATATGCCATTGCAGTTCACTCACTGGTGAATCAACAAGAGGACCTGGTGTGACCCTTCTAACACTGTGTGTCACGAGCAAGTACAGCCTGTCACTTGGCTGCCACGTGTGCCAGGGGATGCCAGCCCTGCTACACTGGGACTTGGCTGAGAAAGCTTCTTCAGGCAGGGAGAAGGAACTGTGGGGGCTCCCATCCATCAGCTGCTGCCATGTGCATGCAGCCAGAGCAGGACTCATGCATGGTTTGCAGCCCAGCTGCAGCTCCCACTGTAGGATGAATCAGGAATTTTACATTCCCAGGCCTTGGTGAGACTGGAAAGTGGTTTGTGAGAATACATCTAACCATGCCAAGCTGGAGTTAGCCAGCAGAGGGGAATTCAGACTGTGGCTACTTCTCAGGGTGGGAACAGTCTGGCCTTAATCAGCACACTCTCCTTTGAGACTTAATTTACATCAAGTTCTTTCCTGAGATAGAAAAACCCTCTCAAGCTTCATGCAGAATTCCCCTCATGATCTGGTTCAACCCATGTCCTTTGAATCCAAGTCCTCTTTTTTCTGTTATTTCTGCTTTCATGCTAGAAAGCATCCTGCTTCTGTCTAGTACTGTGCATAATTAATACAGGTAGAACAAGTTCTAATGCAAAGTATATTTCAGATCAGAAGCATTACAGAGGTGGTGGACCTTTGCAATTTTCAATGCATTTTGTTTTCCTCACTGGGACATTCTGGTGTTTTTTCCTCAATGACTCACAAGTGGCCCTATCACTGTTACACAATGGAAACTAAGCACTGCCTTCCAAAACCATATTTTGGTAATATTTGATGCTAAGAGTAGATAAAGCTCATTTAGAAATCTTAAAAAACCACAAACCCTCAAACCCTGTCAAGAACAGGAATTTAAAATAAGCTGCAAATAAAATTCAGCATGTGATTTCAAAGGTAATCTGAGAGAAACCCCTGCAAAATTCTTAGAAGAGAGGTATCTTTATTCTTGGGGGTTTTGACTATTTTAATGGAACTAGCTTCCTATCCATACAAAAAAGCACCATTCATAAAAGATGTTTGACTTGCTAAGCTTTAGCTTTGATGTTCCCCAAAGCAATATAAAATACCTTCATGTAAAATTTTTTTGGCCTAAATGAAAGGTTACAAGCACTTCTGAAACTTTTGAGACAACCAGCAAACAAGATTTTCTATAAAAATGTTTTTCCGGCTGAGAAAAATATGATACATGTGACAACATAAACATTTTAAGAAACAATACATGGCTAAAACCCATCTGCCAGGCAGAGGAAGTCAAAGAGTTTGCCTGAGGGGTTTAAGAATACCAGATTATTCAAGTACTGATAAATAAAAAATTAAAAAAAAATAGGGGAAAAAAAAAAGACATGCTGATGGATTAAGACTTTCCTGTATGGAAACTATTAAGTAATGCTTCTTTAAAAATAAAAACTGTTTGATTGTCTAGATTTGAAACAAAAGTAATCTTTAATACAATGGCTGGGTATCAATGACTGATTCTATCAACAAGATTTTTAGGAAATGTAATGCTTGCACCATTTTTCTAAAAATGTGAGAGCATCTACGTGAGCAAGCTGTAAAAGCAACCAAACAATTCTACATTACAAAACACTGCACAACATCTGTATTGTTTAAGATGTACCTATATTCTTTGGGATAGACCTATATTCTTTAAGACAGATCTATATTCTTTAGGATAGATCTATATCCTCTAAGAATGTACAGATGTTCATGTCTCTACGATTAACTGTTCTCCTTAAGGGTAACTATCCTTCCTACCAAATCTAACAGAAATCACACCAAGCCAGACTTGCAAATTAGTGATGTCTTGCCTGAACACACGAAATGGGAATACCTGCATGGAGGTGACTGCCTCCTTAAGTAAGATTTCAAAGAGTCTTCCTTCCAACAGTAAGGAGCATTATTCCATCTCCCTGTGGTTGATACTGACATCCAGTCTGATGGCCCAACAGTTACTTTATTTCTTTCTGCAATAAGAAAATCCAGAATTTTATTTATTATACTTGAATACAACGCTACTATCCATGTATGAACATCCTCATAGCTCATGCTTTTGATTAGAAATAAAAACTTTATGAAATCTATAATCATAAAGTTTTTATTTTCATTCACTGCTCTTGGAATCTGGTTCCAACTGAAACCCACAGAAGTGGCTTAATATTTAATGAGCTTTATAGACCACAAAAATGTGATGTAAGAGTTTCAGTTGTCTTCACTGACTCTCTGTGTAGGGACAAATGCCATAACAGATGTGCTCCTGAACCCTTAAAATGAAAAATGACATGATAAATTACTTCTTAGTGGAAACTGAATCAGAACAGTTACTGAACTATCCAAAGAGGGACCAAAAAAGAAAAAAAGACAAAGTATAGTACCTGAAAATTCAGCAAGTAACCACATTTATCATTGATGAATCAACCCTGCCAACAGCAGTTTTTGGAGAAAGCCCAATTTTCCACTAAAAATAATTTCAACAGACCTGCTATTGGACTATTATTTACATGAATGACAGACTATGAAGTTCTTCCAACACAGAAGGTTAGACTTGTGGATATGAAACCGGCAAAACATACTGGTGGTAAAAATAGAGCTAAGACTACAGAAGACACTGCAAGAAAGGAAAAAAAAAATCCAAGCGATCTTGAGAAAACCGTTGATTGAAACTCTCAATAATACGAAGAAAAAATTAAAATTCATATGTATTTCATAACAGAAGAACGATCAAAATTCCAGAAAACAAAGTAGATGTGACAGAATTATTCACATGAGTAGGAAATCATTTATTGGAGTTCGTCACAGAATTTGCTGAGACTGTAACCTGTATTGCTTCCTGGCATCTTTGTTGGTAAGGAACTACCCTGTATTTAATGATAGTGGTGTTGTTACTGCTGAACTGCCAAAAACCAGGAGGAGTTCTGCTATGGTAGAACTGCTATAGCTACGACGTAGAACTGTGACTGTAATTCTTTACTTGATTTTACACATTTTCAAAAAATCTACTCCTGACCTAGTTAGGTTTACAGCCAGACATGAGCTTTACTTTATACACAGGAAAACGAGGCAACAGGGTGAAAGGTTTGATCTTAAAAGTTTCTCTGACACATCTCACCTACAGATTGAACAGCTTTGTCCACTAAAGCACCTTGTACACAGAATTAACAGTTTTATGCTTAGAACACTTGTAGGATCAGGCCCATGCAAAAGTAAGTCTAGTCATGATACACACAGCATGAATGAAAATGTTTTAAGGAATATCTGCCATCCTTTCAAAGACACACGGCCATGGAGAGAACATTATCATTTCAATACTCTTTTGCACTATGTATCATTAATAAGTCATCCTGCTAAGGCAGGACTGGAAAGAACAGATTCTCCTTGAGAGGGTATTGAATAACATATATTCCAGAGTTCCAACACAGTAAGCTATATATTCACCAAAACACTGAAAATTTCCCTGTTTGGGTTAATAACTGAAGGTATAATAAAGAATATTTTCCATATCTCATGAGTTTGGAATTGGATTTTACCAAGAAGTTTCTATAAAATATCACAACTGGTCACTTGGAACTAAGACAGACATTTTTCCTATCTTCCTTGCATCACAAAATAATTTTTATCTTTGCTATGAATTTGGAGAGTTTTAAAACTAGTATTGCTTTCATGAGGTCAACAGGAATTTTGCACTGAATGGGTGGGAGAAGGACTGTTCTGCACACTTCACTCTCCCTTGCTATTAGAATTAGTGATTAGGCTTTTTTATTTTGGACTAGAATTTTCCTTGTAGCAAAAGTACAGTAAGGGAGGGAGGGAGGGAGGGAGGAAGGAAGGAAGGCAGGCTGACAAACAGAAACAAGAACATAAAAGCATATACTTTATAGATAGGTGTAAAACAACATAAATGAAATGAAAGCAAACAATATATGATCAATTATAAAATTAGAATTTTTCTCACGAACCAGATTCCCCAGTAATGTAAATGAACAGTTTGCTCAGTGTGCAAAAATATTCAGAGCCCGCTGTCAGTTCATCTGCATTAAGACTTATTTTAACCATCCTGTAATGGCACTTTATAGACATACATTTCAAAATAAATCTCTTACCAAGGTGATGCTTCTGTTTTATGTAATCATATCCTTTTTATAACTAACTTACTAAGCTTCTAACAATATTTAATTTAAAATATGAAAGACAAAGAGGAGTATTTTAAAGGTTTATGATTTTTAGATGAGGTAAAACACTTTATCACCAGAGCAGCTGTCAGAGCCAAACCTCAGCTCTCAGCAAAATGGGCTGTAATAACCATCTATTAGCAGCAGTGTCAAGAGGTGAGTGCTCCTGACACAGCTTCCTCGACGGTGCTCTGTCCCATGCCAGCCTACAAAAGGAAAATGAAAAACCCGATATTTTCCTGTTGGCTGACCCTTTCCTCCCACAGCTTCCTTTCTGAATGAAATTTTGACACGAACGGTTTTTTAAAAATAATAAGGGGCGGCCCAAAGGAAGGAAGGAAGAGTGCTGTGCACCAGTACACTTCTGCTTACCTTTATAGACTTTGGAGGCTGCTGATACCCTGACTGCCATGGTAGGCAACTCACTGAAGATCTTTACCGAAGACTAAAGAAATCCCACAGATGCTCTGGCCCCTAGGACAGTAAGCAGGAGAGTCCTTTCTGTTATCCACACAGACAATGCTCACCAAACAAACCCCTGCACCCATGGGGCACAGTCCCACTTCTACACCAGGCTCTCCACGACCCCTGCGGCAGGGGAAGCACCCAGAACCGGACCCACGAACAAGGAGCAAGCAAGAATCAGCAGAAAACATGCACAAACATCAGATGTCTCGGGCTCTTTTTCAGAGACTTCAACCCACCTCGTCCCCCTTCACTACGCTGCTTCAGGCCAGCTCAGCCCTCACCTTCCAGTCTCCTCCCGCTCCCCTTTAAAACCCCCAAAGGAGTCCTTAGACCCCCACAAAAGAGTCAGGGGCTGTGCAGACATCTTCTGGCTCTTGCAGACCCCAAAACACGACCCCAAACGACACGAGCCCAAGTGACTCGACCCAGGCTCCCCTCGCTCCCGACCGCCCCGGCGACCCCCCGGGCAAGCCGCTTTAGGGGCCTCGGCGCTGCGGGGCCGCGCCGTGCGGGACCTGCCGGGGAGGGAACACCGCAAAGGGCAGGCGGGAGGGACGCTCCGCTGCGCCGCAGGGCTCGGCTGGGGCGCTGAGGGGGACGAGCAGCGCGGCACTGGCCGCGACCCTGTGGCGCGGGGGTGGCGGCGGAGGGGCCGGGCGGGGCCGCCTCCCCTCCGCCCTCCGCGGGTCACATGAGAGGGGCGGGCGGCTGGGCCGAGGCGGTGGCGGCCGCCGGGGCTGAGGAAGGGTTGGGAGGGGAGGGACGGGGCGGCAGAGCGTAGCAGCAGAGAGCGGCGGCGGCGGCGGCGGTGGTAGTAGCAGCAGCGGAGAAGGAAGAAGAAGAAGAGAAGAAGGAGAAAGAGGAGGAGGAAGAGAAGGAGGGGAAGGAGTAGGAGCGGCCGCGAGGCGCCGAGCGAGTGGAACGAGTCCCGGGCCTCCCTGAGCCGCGGCCGCCGCGGAGCGCCCTGCCCGCGGTCCCAACATGGACGAAGAGGGTGGCGGAGGTGGCGGCGGTGANCGCGGCCCCTGCCGCCGGCGCTGCCCCGTCCTGCCGGCGCCCCCGGGCCGAGCCGCTGTATCGGCGCTACCGAGCAGCACCCGGGCGGGGGCCGGGCCACAATGGGGGCTCTGTGCCCCGTGCCCGGACAGGGTCTGGCGGGGGCGCGGCGGGTCCGGGCGCTCCGGGGGCGGCAGGGCAGGGCAGGGCAGGCGGGTCCCGGCCCCGCCGCCGTGACAGCCCCGCGCTCGCTGCTGCAGCTGCTCCTCAGCTGCGAGAGGGGAAGGGGCAAAATATAAAAAAGTACGCGTCTGGCGGTGTACGAGCGGGGAAAAGAGTAATTAAGCTCTGCGAGGGCTCTGTTTGTGTGTGTCATCTTAATGGAGGCTCGGTGATAATCATGGGGTGGATCGGCCAGTTTAAACAAGGTGAACTCTTTCCAAAGGCAGCGGCGTTAACCTTGCCAGATACTACTTTTAGAAAATCCGGACTCGCGTGTTGGGGAAGCTTTTATTTGTATTTTTTTAATCTTTTGGAGACGGTCTTGCGCGCCGCCCCAGTTTAAGGCACTGCAGACGTGCCACACGCTTCCCTCCTTTAATTTATAATGTGTTTTGTGAGTGCGTGTGTAAAGCTGCTGCCTGAAATAACCAGTTCTTGTGTATCATCAGCGATAATGGTGGCTGAGCAGGAGCAGATCCTGCCCTGGGGCAGAGGGATCGACTGCATGGCCTGCCCTATATTCAGCGTGTCTGTGACCGTCTGTGCCGTGGTGGTGCAGGAGGAGCGATGAGGGTCTATCTTAAACCACATGCTAAACAGGCGGCCTTTGAATGCATTGGCTGATCTCTAAATAGGTAAAGTAAGGGCTAAGCACTGTCTGATTAATAGTTGCGCGGTCCTTGCTAATTCTAAATATGATTGCCCAGAACTCGGAAATCAAGAGGGTGTGGTGTTTGTTTTGACAACTTGAAAAAATAATGCTGTGATGAATCAGAAAAATAATTCTTCAAGCAGTGGGTTGGAAATGTGGCCGTTTCTCAGCAGGCATTTCTGCTTGTTTAGACAGTGGTAGACTTAACTCTTAAAAAAAAAAAGAATCTGAAAAAGGAAAGCAAAAGACAGAACAAGCCAGTCCTGAAAAGTTATTATTCAAAGCAGTTGAACACTGTAATTGTAAAGAGCAGAAAGCTCATTTAACTCAAAATATGTTATTTTCACAGTATTATGGACTTGCATCTGTAGTTAAGGGAAATGAACATGCTTGTTACTTGCACTAACCCTGTGTAATGTAGTACTTAATCACGTGCAAAATGTAAACTACAAAGTGGACATATTGCTGAATTAATCTTTCATAAGGTGTTAAGCAGTTCAAAGTTGGATTTTCATGGGAGGACAAATGCTCAGGGCCTGGGGAGGAGACAGTCTGTATTTAGCTGAACGCTGATTCTATGGGTGAAGCCAGATTTGTACCTCAAGCATGCAAGTGAAACTAATACCACTTTAATAAACATGTTGCTTTTTTGGGTCAAACTACAGTGTAGTTTATGTTTGGCTTCGTTGTAAAGCAATCACAGACAAGTAAGACTGGAGTTTTGTTTTGCAGTTGGTGTATATGACATTTTACACTGACTTCTTGTAAGTATTGTACTTTATTCTTGAATAGAGACCCAGTCTCGCTTTTTCTTAGGGATCACTGTCAATTTGGAACACCAGGATTAGTTAGATCATTTCTAGCTAGTGAATTGGCAAGTTGTTACTTTGTTTGGGGTTCTCCCCCCCTTTTTTTTCTTTAATGATAGGAAACACGTGGATTTGACGGCCTGTTTTAAAACTCTTTATTGCTGTTGAGTAATGAGGCTTGTGATACCTGAGCAATGAGACTCCCTTTGGAGTCTGACCAGGGCAGTCCCGTGTTTTGAACTTCTGCAGGACATTCTAAATCCTCATAAAATTGACATTATTGAGTGCGAAACTCTTACAGCCAAGCTTATCACTGTGCACAGGTACTTTAGGAAGTATGCAAAATCATTTATGGGCTGCACAAGTCACCCTAATTAGAGACTTGAACTAGATAAGCATGTAAATATCTAGGACATTAAAGTGTGATTCAGAAGGTAAGCTGCTCTTCCCAGTTCAGCTCTGCCTGCTGCACTGCTGTTCAGTTTGATTTGCATCCTATGCTTCAGTTCTCTTATTTGTCAAATGGGGTCAGTTGTTTTACCACCTCTGATAGAAACTGTGAATGAAAACAGAGCTGTGTAAAGTTAGAATTTATTATTTTGGAAGCACTCGATGGAAGAGAAATGCTAATTAAGGGAATTGTTCTCAGTACCTCCTTCTCTTTTGTATGTGGAGCCCTGAACAGGGCCGTGCATTTATATTATGCAATCCACTTCCACACAAGCCTCCCATTGATTTCAGCAGAGGCTCTGTGCGTGGATTATTGATGCGATATGATCCGAGTCAGTTGGCGTTGGGCTCAACTTTCTTTTGTGTCCTGATTAAAATACTTCTGTGGTTCACTTAGTCCAGGAAATTTCTCCTCCTCCCTCTCCCCATTTGGTTTAAAACCACATCTTGTGTGATTTGGGTGGCTTTTCTCACAGGCTCACAGTTAGGTGGTGGTGGTGCCAGTAGCCAGGACCCTTGCGTTCAATAGTGCTGTTGGTGTGGTCGCACAGTGAGCGAGTGATCCTCTGTGAAAGGTCAAAATGTATAAACAGTCAGTGCTGGAGGCACAGGATAGAGCTTCTGTTTGTTTTCTGAATTTGACTCTAGTCATCCAGCAGCTTTTCAGTCCCCCAGATGCAATTCTGTGTCATTCCTCTAGAAAAAGACTGCAAGATTGGGTACTTACCAGCTTCTGTATGTTTGTTTTACACTGTCTCAACAAAGGGCTCTAAACAGACATGCCAGAAGGTTAAAGTCCTGCTTCTACTTGACAAATAGACCAAATTATAGCACTAATTATGGCTTTGAGGTTTCCCTACTGTTCCCCAAACTCTGTGCTTTATTTCTGAATGTTGAAGCTCTTCTGGGACAGAGCACTTGGGTTGCCAAGCTCTGTTAGCTGCTGGCTGTACTTGCCAGCGATGGTGCCAGGTAGCACGCTGGCTCTGTGATGAGGACAGAATGTAGACAGTCCTTCATTAGGAGAGACACCAAGAGACCAGATCGTCGCACAGAGGACTCAGGAGAGTGGATTTGCTGCCAAACCAGACTTAGCAGGATGACTTCTGTTCTTCTGCAGGGCAAAACAGTTACCTACTTACAGGTAAAAGCTGTTAAATGTAACAAAGGACCCAGATTTTCCTTAGAAAAAAGTTTTAAAATTGATTAAATATACATATATTTGTATTTTAGACATGAGCAGCCTCATCTCTTCTTTCCACGTTGGAATATCTTTGGAGGCCGTATGGCCTCCTCGTGGTTATAGACATTTGCTTTGCATTTAAGACTAATTCTGCATGTTTTCTTATTTTATGAGTTTCTTTTATTATAAACAAATGTGTTTTAACACAGAAGAACGTTAAATATGTTTCACTCCCTACTCATCAAAGTGGATAACTTGTACCAGTAGTTTTAAATAAAATTTGTCCCAAAAGTCCTTCAGAGGAGGGCTTGTAGTTTTAAACAGCACTTTGGGGAAATCCCAAGAATGTAAAAATGCACCTGAGTGTTGGACTGACCACTCAGCTTAGTTCTAGGGAGTGAAAAAGACTAGATACAGAGATAGTGTATTTATGTAATTCAGTTTTTTGTGTTCTTTTGCCAGCTACCAGAGCTTCATGCTAAGTCTTTTTTTGCTAAATAGATATTTCTTCATGCTGAACTAATCTCATATTCGTTCGGATTATCTGTCAGCTCAGTAGGATCTTAATTTTTACCTCAGAACCATTTAATCTTTTATCACTGCAGTAAAAAATGTCATAATAAAGTATTAACAATTATGTTGTACATATTAGTTATTTTTGGTGGTATCAGAAAATGTGCTTGTTAATTGAAGTAACTTGTTAAGTTTTTCTTAGCCTAATGTTTGATATTTTTAGCTGTGACTTGGAAGAAAACATGAAATTTTTGCTGATAGAGTTTCCAGAGGTGGTTGGTTGCCAGACTTGGTGTATTGTTATATAATGGTATTTGGTGGCACGCTCAGCAATGTGAGCACGCCGTGGATTTAGGGGAGCAGTGTGCCTGTAACAGCATCTGTCTGTACTGTTACAGCTGGGAAAGAAAGCTCTGGGATTTACAGGCAGGAACAGAGTGTATTTTGCAGAACAACGGCTGGGAATCACAGTAATGGCCACGTGAAGGGGGGCTCCCCGTGGGCCACTGTTACCAAATGGATATTGCAATCTTTTAATGTTGCTGGAGTTCCAAGAGCTTTCACCAATTGAAGGGCTGCAGAAGGTGAGACAACACAGTAATTTTCAAGATATATTCTGCAGTTCTCATCAAATTTTTCAATCCCATCATATTTATTGCTTCCCCTTCTTTCTTTTTACGATTTTGAATGCTTTTTCAAGGGAAAATGAAAAAAATTACTTCCCTCCATTTTCTTCCTTTTACAAGGGTGTGTAGTGATAGGACAAGGTGTAATGGCTTTAAACTGAAAAAGGGTAGATTTAGGTTAGATTTTAGGAAGAGATTCCTCACTATGAGTGTGGTGAGGCACTGGCACAGATTTCCTAGAGAAGCTGTGGCTGCCCCATCCCTGGCAGTGTTCAAGACCAGGTTGGAGAGGGCTTGGAGCAGTCTGGGATAGTGGAAGGTGTCTCTGCCCATGGCAGGAGGAGTAAAATGAAAAGAGCTTTGAGGTCCCTTTCAACCCAAACCATTCTATGATTCCGCTTGCCATCTTTTTGTCCTGTAAGTCTCTCCTTTCCTAGTACAACAAAGGTTTGAAAAGCTGCTGCAATCTTTTGCCCCGTTCTTTTCCCTCCCAATGCAAACATGGTTTAGTCTGATTCTTTATACACGCCATCTTTGACTCCAAGGCCAACATTTGAACTACCACTCATCTCTTTTCCTTGTTGGGAGTCATTGAATGAGCTGTTTGCAGTCACCCTCTGAAGAGTATCTCCTCGAGGTTTATCCTAGGTCCTTTCCACGCTTGTCCTGACCCCTTGTACTCAGTACATTCCCTTCCTCCTCTTTGTACTGCCAGCTGCCTTTAGTACTGTTTACTATATTTTTCTTTTTGAAATCTTGCTCTTTTTTTTTGTTTTTTGCTTCTTTGACTGTTCTCTCCTCCCGAAGTTCCCATCTTACTTGCTTTTTCATTTGGAAGATGTTCTTTCTACTTCCAACTTTTTTTGTGAAGATTTTCAGGACCCTGTGCTTGCTTTAACGCTCTCTTCCTCTTGTTTTTGGATAAGCAAATTTGCAAATATGAGTGGAACTATTGTATTTAATGACTCACAGCATATACTCTGTGTGCTCTGGATCCAGTACCATCTGTCCCAGCTAAAATGTTGGCTTGTTTGACATCTTAAGATTGCGTAATTGTCATCTTAAGCTTAATGAGTCTAAAACAGAGCTCTTAACATTGTTTCCACCCACTTCCTCTTTTTGATGTCTGTGGACACATGCTGGCATCCCGAGTGGTTATTGACAAGTAGATAGTGAGATGTTGTAATTTATTGCTTCTTAAAAAATAGTCTGTAGAGAAGTTGTAATAAAAATGGCAGTGAAAGGGCCATGCAAAAGTATTGACCTACTTAGGAAACAAGTTATGTTCTCCTATGCAATATTAATTTTCCTGTTTGAACACACAATTAGATTTAATCTGGTTATGGTTCACATTTTCTGTAGACTTCTACATGGGACCCACCAGCACACAGGTTAGCATTTTGTGATGATTGAGTGAATCTGTATGGATTTTTTCCTTCTTTTTAAAGTATTGTGATAGTTAATGATTTCTTTTTCACTTTGTCTCCCTGCAGTTCATGAGTACTTAAGCATGTACGAAATGATTGCACTAATTATGGTGAGGAGTTTGGACCTGATGACCATGTGCTTCATTCACAGAGGATAAAAATAGATCCTTAGCAGCTGGATTATTAGGAAAACCTGTCAATGTGTAGAACTGTGAGACAGGGATCCCAGGGAAGCGAAGAACACATGGTGTTTTATTTTGTTTTACAGAAGCAAAAGGGAAGTTGTGTGAACAGATGTACTGTTGGCATTTCTGACTTCTTCACTGTACATTCTTTTAGAGCAATATGTTGCACTGGAAAGGTGTATGAATGAGGTAGTAAGAGTCTATTTATTTATGCCATTTGTATAATTTTAACATCTAGCAAATTGTTTTTAATTGCATATGGCTTCCTTCTTTTAATTTCAACAATTTCATGGGAAAACTTAGTATTGTAAATTTTTTTGGACAGCAGTGTTTCCTCTTAGTGGGATAGACATACAAAATCCACTAGAAAACCATGTGTTTTGTGGTCCTCTGAGATTTGCCTGAAGAAGGAAATGGCTTGACCTATTTGGTTGCTATGAAGTAAAAACATTCTTGTTCTCTCATTCTCCTTTTTTTTTTTTTTTTGGTGAACATCTGTGTCACATTTATTTCATTACTTTCTGAGCTTCTTTAAGCACATTATTTGCTAATACAAAGGTTTTTTTAAGGAAAGTAAAGTGATACATAGCTGCTTCCACAATTTCATTGAATTTCTGATATCTGCTTATAGATAGGTATGATATAAGTGGGTAGGTTTTCCAGTCAAAGTTGACGTGCTGAAAGGCAAACACAAATGTTATCTAGTATTTACTAGGTAAAAAAGTGTTTGACAAATTCAGTAGGATCTCATGGAGTTAACAAGAAATGTTGCATACTGGAACCTTGGGAAATCTAAATCATAATCTCATCTAGGATTTGAAGATGTTTTGATTTAATTTTTCAACAGGTTGGCCTTCTTAGTGTGGCTTTAGTGATTAGCCTCATTTTCAGATGTTTACTATAAAAAGAAATAGTTATCTTATGCTAGGTATATGGAAGAATTGAAGCTGATTCTTTTATTTAGCAGCATAAGGGAAATTGTCCCAATGAGGATAGATTTTATTGATTTACTTACAAGTCTTCTGAATTCTGTAAGAAAATTCTTCAACAAGAATCTAAGATCAGTCCATTTGTGAAAGTTGAATCTGAATTCAGATCTGGCTTTTGCTGTCGTGTCCAAGGGCTTGGCTGGATTCTGAGGAGCTGCTGCTGTTCTTGCAGGTGCAGGTTCTTAATAAAAAAAGAAGCTGGTATTGATTTTTAGATGAAATACGTTGAGTATCTTAATAAAACAAAAAAGTTGTGTGAAAATGATGAACCGTGAGTCTGCTGATCTCAGGGTGTGGAAGAGGGTAACAGTAGCTGTGGGAATTAGTTTTGGTGGCTCTTCTATCCAGCTGCTAGTTCTCACACAGCTTGTAGGAACATCTCCTCAGTCAAATGAGATTGAAATTGAGCGCTGTGCGAGGCATGCTTTGGCAGAAGGAGCTGATGGGTAGGAAAACAAATGTGTCCAGTGTCTCTTGTGCTCACTCTTGTTCTCACACACATGCAGGCACAAAAAAAAGGCTGAAAAAACTTAGCATTTGCGAGTAAGGGAACTGCCTCACACTGTTTTCTCTAAGAGGAGCTGGGAGATGTAGTCTCTTAATGAGTCACCTCTATGGTTTTTATACAACTGCCTCATTAGTGTAACTTCTAGAATGCAGATTTCAATTTTTTTGTTGGTTTTAATATCTGATTCATATTGCAAAATACCATTGATGCTGTTTTCTTGTTGAATTCCAAGTATTCAAGAGCCTATTTGCTGTTACATTTTTGCTTTCATGTACTGTAGATATCACGTTCCTTAATAAGGTCCTTGTTTAGCTCACAATCAGTGTTGTCTGTAGAGTCAAATTCTGACACAAACAGATCCCACTGCCTTACTACAAGAGAGGTGGAATTCTCAAAAGGGGTATTTGTAGTTGTGTTGGATACTATAAAATAAGGAATTATGGTTGCTTGAGGCAGTGTTTCTTATATTCAGTAGTCAGATTCCAAGTAAGTTTTTTTTGGTTTTTACTTTCTTACTCAAGTAAGTTTGTCCTAATGAACTTCCTGCCCAGTCATTCTCTTGCACCGAGGAGGAATTTTCCCACCAGACCATGTACTCTGAGTACAACTTTGACCACTTGCAAATGCAATTTTTGAATTTGTAAAGCTGCTGCATGTTTTTGTTCCAGTGTCTTGCAACTGCCCAGCCAGGGGACGTGGAGGAAAGTTTTTTCCCCAGGAAATTGAGGTTAAACCACAGTGGCCGTAAGAAGAGATGGTGGCTCTGTGCAGGAGAAACTCCATTCCTGGGGAAGAATTTTGCAAGTTAAATGTGTTCTCTGGCCATGAAACTCCTCATGTATACAGGACAGGGGCTGGGGCCTGCACAGAACCATTCTCAGTCTTTCTTGAGAAGACCAGAAGGACCTGACCCCTCTCTTGTTCGTGTGCTGTGCTCTGCTGGCTCTGATCCAGGCAGGAGCTGCTGTGTGCAAACCCTGTGTGCTGATGATCCATTGTAGTAGATCTGTGAATAGATCTCTGGACTTCACTGCGTGGGGTAGGTGAATGGGCATCTCTCTGTTGCTTTGTGGTTCTCCCTTTACGTTTTTCTTATTTTTAGTTCAATTTTTAAACTTATTTCTTCTTTTCTTTTAACTGAAAGGGTTCTGCTTGGTATCCACCCAAAACAAGTACTTTATATTTCAGAAGTTTGCCTTCAAGAGCCTCTATCAGGCTGAAATAATTCTTGGTATGGTCTTGTATTTTGTAAAACCAGTATATACTAATTGGAGAAAACTCACTTTGCATGTGGTATCTGTCATGTAAGTGCATAAATGAGTAGTCCATGTTATGGAAGTATAGGTTTATAGACTCAAAAGTAGCTGTGTTACTTTCTAGAACTTTCGTTATTATTTAACCTCCTCTTCTTCAATTCAGTTTTGACCTACTATACCCTTTTAGTCATTAAAATTGTCATATCATGTAGTTGCAGCATTTTTAAGCAGCATCCACCATTCATCTGGGGACAGGGAGAGTGTCTGTGCTTGTGTTCCCACCATCTCTTATCAGTTGTGCCGCTATCCCTGATTTGCAGTTTGTAGATTAACTGTTTTGTAAGTGGAAGTTGAAACTGGTAGCCAAGGCTAGTCAAAGTTTAGGGAATTGGCTGTTGTGTCTATGGGAACATTTGCAGTCACAAAAGGGAGAGATTAAAAGGTTCCAGGTGTATGTGGGCAGTTTATTCTTCGTGTAGATGTTGCTGATTAATTCTGTAATCTGGGAATCTCAGGCTGGGTCTTAATCCTGTGTTCTGTGTATTGTGTGTGGTCAGCCTTTCTAGGCAGCTGACATTTCAGTTTGCTGTACATGTTTTAGCAAGGATAGATGAATGGAACATATGGATTTGATTTTTTTTTTTGGCGATAGGAAGTGGATTTTTGTGCATTAAATATAGTAACTTTCTTTTTTTAAATATCTGAGCGGAAGCTTCCCCACTCCCAGTGAGATTTTTTTTGTAATAAGAATACACGTAACTTTCTTCACTCTCATTTTGTGCGATGTAAGCTGGAAAGAGTGCAGTGTTTAGTCTTGGTCTTGTACCAATAAATGACATAGTATCACATGAATGTTTTAAAAGATTAGGTGATATTTTATAAGAGCAAACATAAAAAAAGAAGACTGGTTTAAGTCCTTCCGCTGTGAATTCACTGATATTCAAAGTAAAGAGAGTATGCATTATGTTATTGTTCTTATTCTGCTGAAAACTTATTTTCCTTTTGTATCTTCTACCTGAGTGGTAAGCCTAGAAAAGTAACGTGTCATGAAGGGGAAAGGTTGGGTGAAATTGGTAATCCAAATTAAATACAAATAATACTCTCAAGTTTATAGAGCCTGTGGGTGGGTGGACTTGGCAGATCTATCCGTTGTGGTATGTTAGACTTGAAAGAGCATATGGAGATGATTATTTTCTGGCATTTTGTAGTAAAAGTTTTTGAAGAAGGAAGTTTTAATTTTTTTTAATTTAAATTTTTTTTTTTTTTTAGAAATGAGGTGAAAAATGGGAGGAATAACATTTTTTTACATTGAGTAGTAAAATAGTTTGTTGTAGTAGCACATGAAAAACAATTTATTTGAAGGTAAGCTGCTAAAAGAAATTCTCCTGCTGTTTTCCTATTGGCTGTCTTGTTTTCTGAAGGCAGCCGAAGATCCTGTGCAGCTGGGACTAATACAGGATCCAGCTGTAACTTTTTTTTATTGTTGCTCAGATGTCCGGTGATGGTCAGATCTAAGTTATTGTGTGGAAATTCAGTAAAGGAAAAGGGTAGGGTGGGAAAAAAGTGACTCTCCGTAAAAGTATTCCAGTAAAAGCAACAGGAACTAGGAGTATCCATTTCAGAACTCTGCCATAAATCCCATCCTGAAATACTTAAACGCCTTCAGATTTTGCTAAAGTAGACTTTAAGTCAACTAAGAGTTCTTGGTTAATTTTTTAAACAGAAATGAAGTTAGCTGGTTGGAATGGGAAGGTGCCTGTTCTTTCAAAGTACTTAATGGAAGAAGATGCTGGTTTTTCTTCATAGTACAAGGTTTTAGTATCTTTCTTTACAGTATTGGTGCAGGTTGTAATGTTACAACGTGGTGTAGGTCAAACAGGTTTGGTTTTACTAATTTCACTTACGCTGTGTTTTGCTAGTCTTTGTTTTACAGAACCTAAGGATGTAAGAAGGGGAGAAGCCTAATATTTTTCCACAGAATTTGGTTTGCCTTTGGTATATTTGGTGCTTCCAACTCTGTCTTTTAGGTATCTACTTCCTTTCGAAATCTTCATTCCAAACTTGACTTGCTGAGGGAGTCTATCAAATAGCTGCCTGAATTTCAGAATTCTTTTACTGTTACTGCAAACCTTTAATTTTGAATGTCGTTACTCAATCAGTTTGTAATTACACTAGTCTAATTTAAGAAGTTTAATAACAATAGTATACAAATTATAAGTCCTTACTGACTAAAAGAGCTAGCTTCAAATACTGTAGGTGATATCCATCAATACTGACAGTGACATGAATTTTAAAACATAATTACTGTCTCAAACGTAACCTGGATATTGCATTTCTTTCCAACTTTAATTGGTTGTTGATATTAATTTTTTTTGTTGGAGGAAAAAAAAAACACGATGTAGATTTATGGTGGGTCTGTTGGCTGTGGGATAGCCTGGCACTTTGCCCCTCAGTCCTAGAACAGAATAGTGGCAACAACTTATTTTCATTCCTGAGCAAGTAGGAGCTGATCTCTGGCTTTGAAGTGGAGATGAAATGTGGGCAAACACTGTGCATTGAAGGCAAAACATTTCTAACACAAACCAACTGCAATGCAAAACCACCTGTGATGTCCTTTTACCTATGATATTTTAAATGAATACCATGCAAATAATTTGCTTTACCCTTTTTTTTTTGGCATTTGCAGGAATTAAATAACCAGTACGACAGTTTATCCTTGTTTAGTGAGAATGGTAGTCAGTTCTTTTCTCCCAATTTTTAAAGGCTGTGATCCTCATGTGAATTGTGAAGGGCCTAAAGGAATCTCTTTCAGTTAATTGTTTTCTTGAAGTGCAGGTCAACTTCCAATGCATTTTGCAAAACTGGTTTTATATAGACTCTGCCAATGTCAAAGACGGTTAAAATACAGCAACTAGATGAGAAACTTGGCTTACAGATTTGCTTTAGGATGTTTTAGCTGTATTCATGACACGTAAGGAAAATGAAGAAAATATTTGTGGCTTGAGAATAAAATCTGCCAGCTAAGTTGAAAGAAGTAGTATGATAATGTCTTGCATCTTAGAGAGAGAGACAACACTGCCTTGCAATTATTACTGTATTGTACTTTTCTCTGGAGCTCATATGGACTTAGAGATGATTTTCTAATGTGATGGGAGACCATCAAAAGGTCCTTCTCGCATTGGAGGGATAATAGTACAACAATTCTAGCAAAGTTTTGGCTTTTCACTGCCTCATTTTACATTTTGAAGAAAGGGTTTCCTGCTGAACAAACACATGTTAGTCTGATAGCATTTTCCTGTATTTGAATTGTGAACAGTCAAATGACTCAAAAAAATTTATGTTGAAGTAGATACAGGGTTTTAGCATAGAATATGTGCATACAATAAATCTATTCAACTAATCAGTCTGCTTCCTTTTTCTCCCACCCCCTTGCAGCTGGAAGTTCATCAGCTTCTGCTACTATATCTAGCTTCCTCTCGAGGCTTTCTGGGGTAGAGTTAACAGTGGTGGCAGGCATTAGTGAACAATGTCATGATTATATTCTGTGGGTCTGTATAAGTTGTCATTTTCCATTGCTGCGATTTGTAATGGAAAATATGTCATCTATTTAGTATCAGCGTATTATGTGTGCTGTGCAAAGTTGCATGCTGCAGGGTTTAGCGAAAGCATGTACATCATCATTAAATCAGTATAAAATATTTTTAGATTTCATTAGTGACCAATTTGGCATTTAAAATGGAAAATTTATGATAAGGTTTTATTTTCATAAGATCTTAGCTAGGATAACACAGGATGGCTAGACTTTCATTGTTAGTTAGTTCATAATTAATTATGCTTTGAGGTTCTTTAGTGTATGTTATGACATTGTTTTGAAGTACAGCTGTGGAAGAATTAAAAAAAAAAAACTAGATGCTTCCAGTTGTCTTATCAGTTGTGAACTTCATGATAAAATACTTGCAGTCAGATCTAATGGAATCTAACAGCCTGATCAAAAACTTCTATTACTGATTTTTGTTGACCTATTCTCTCTAAAAAATCACGATGTAATCCTTCAGAACCAGCTTCTGGTCATTTGGAGATACTGGTTAAACATCTGCAGAGTCAGCTGGGTATGGCAGCTGGGTGTTCTGGTTGAGCTTCAAATACTTCCAACAAAGTTTCAAGGTCCACTTTATTAAGGCATTTAAAAGATGGTAGAACAGATGCTGTGATTGAAGAATCTTTTAGAAGTACTTTCTGTATGATTTTCAAGTGGACTGCAGACTGCTGCCTGTGTACGTCAGGATTATTGGGGAAAAGGTCTAGGCTTAATAGTGCTTTTATTACCAACCACTCCTCTCAGTGTTCAAGAAATCCTTAAAACAATGAGGAGTTTACCTGTGAATGGTATTCTCCAAGTGTTTTGTACTCGCTGCTGCATTTTCCATGTCTGTGATACACAGAAGGGATTCTGAACTGCACTGCTAAGTTTTCCCACTGTTCAATATGTGAGCTGTGTCGGTAGAGCTGCAGACACTGTTGCTACAGACTGCTGAACAGAAGTTACAGCTTGGTATTTCGGGTTGCCCTAAGGCAAATTTAGGATAACTGCAAGTATGTTAATATGAGTCAGATTTTTTCAGTCTTACACAAAGTTTGTCTTTGTATAATGAAAGCTTGTGCCAGGTAGAGCACTGCTCTGAAGGCACTACCTCTTGGGAAAGGTGCTTGGCAGAGGCTGCATCTGACTGCACTGTCCATGGAATTGGTATGTGCAGGTGAAAAAATCAGGATTTGCCGTAGGTTTTACTCGTTTAGGAAGTGATATCTTTTATTGTTACCTTTTGTGCCATGTTGAGGGGTAGCAGAACTAAAACATACAGTCCTACTCAATTGTTTCCCAGTCAAAAAAATGTTTCCTATTTGAGCCTGACAGGATGAAATGGAAATCTAAGAAAGAATGTTTATTAATAGGAGCTGGTGGACTTAAAAATGAGATTGAGGGTTGAATCCCAGTTAGTTGCTTACATTTTCAGGGAAAATGCTGAAACTTGGGGACATTGAGAGTAATAAAATGAAATTGCTTGGATCTCTGAAGTTGTATGGATATGATTTTTTTTTTCTTGTTAAGTACTTAGCTGAGAAAAATGACTAAGTTATTTGAAAATAAAGTACAAAAGATGATGTGTTCAGATTATTTTTCACTGATCTCTGGAAGGAATGCAGGGATTTTGCCAGTAAGGGGCAGAGAAAACAGCTTAGAAAGGGCAATGTAATATTTCAGCAGATTTAGTTGAAACAGTTGGGGAAAGTTTAAATAGGAAGAATGTATTTATTCAAATGAGTTTTTGATCAGAATGCCAGGAGGTCTGCCTGGAGTATGAAAAATCTTTTTGTAACATATAACTTACGTCTGTACTTAGAAGAATTTCAGCAGATGTTGAATGTGCTCTATTTTGGAAGTATGGTGAGGCAGATTTGGTGTGACTGCTGATGGTCTTTTGCCAAGCAAAGAATGAGAGACCAGGGGTCTGACCCTACGGTAAGTGGATCCATCCAACAGACTTGTTATCAGTGGGCCAGATAAAAAGCTCTTTTATATCTGAATTAGTGACCTGTCAGGCTAATTGTTTCATGGTGTGATGGCAGCCAACAATTCACAAAAGCTGAGTATACTCTTTTCTGAGGAATCTAAAAATGCTTCGCAGTCTTAAACTAAGCTTTGTTATTCCTACACCAAGTCTATAGAGTAAATTCCTGACTCTCTCTGTGCCCTCTCAGACTTCAGGCAATGTGACCAATGGGCCTCTGTTGATGTAATAGTAAGAAGCTGGAGCAATTCAAGCCTAAAACGACCAGGAAGCAAGATACTGTATTAGCTGTAGTGCATCTCTCTCCAAGTACTGCAGCTCAGTGGTTTCCACAGCAGGTACCAGGGTTACTTTTTTTGGAGGAGACTGCAGGAATTTAGAAGGCTTACACAACATCGGACATCCCACTGTGCACACAGTCGTGCATCCTGGCATCTGTCTTGTTTTGGGTGAATGTGAATGCTGCTAGAGCAGTAACTTGATAGATTAGCAGTCCTGTGTGGCACTCTGTAGCTGCCTTTGGAGACATTCCTCAGGGAAGGAAGATTGCTTTCAAATCTGGCAGTTGCTCCACCTCCTTCAGTGTGCAACTGATCTTGGAAAATGAATAAATAGAAAGCTTCTGCAATACTCTTCTGAAATCTTACTCCAGAGCTGTGTCAGGCAGGGATGGGGGAAGGGGAAAAATGAACTTTGCCTTGCTTTTTCTGAAAATTGGATTGTGTGCTTTAGAAACAGCCGGCAATCCTAAGTAACGGCTAATGCTCCTCACTAATGAGTGCAGTGCTGTGAGCAGATCCCTTATTGCCAAGAGTAGATGTTACTGGAAATTTGTGACAGAAAGCCTGTCTGAGCCCCAACTGTTTTGCTGGGAACACGGTAGATCTGATGAGCTGTGCCTGAATATTGAGCAGGATTTGGGGGTATTGCTGGCAGCTGACCACAGGGTCTGGGCTCCAGGACTCCCCTGCAGCTGCTCAGCGACATTCCTGTCAATTTTCTGTGCTGCTACTCGAAATGGATCTGACAGGAATGTCTGCTACTACTCTGGTGTGTTTGCTTTTCAAGTCTATTTTCCAAGGTCTATCCTAGGAAAAAATGTAGGTGCCTGCCAGCCAACCATTTCCTCTTCCCAGTAACTCGGGGTAACTGGGGAGGCACAGCCCTTCTGTAAGGGTGAAGCTGAAACACGTTGCTACAGTCGTGTTCTTTTTTCTTTCATACCATTTCAAAAGCGGAATGAATCAGTGGTTTTGTTTGCCTCTTCCCCACGCAAGGTGTGATGAAATGATCTTTGCTTTTAGGAGGAGTTGTCCCATCCTTGCTCTGAGGTGCTTGGATCCTGGAGCTGAAAGAAGTCTAGATTGGCAGTAGGGCATGTGTGGTTAGTCCAGCTGCTCACAGGGACTGCTGGGAGTTGTGTCCCAGTGGGAGATGGAGTGTCCCTGCTTTCCTTTTCATCCACACATACTCCTTGGGATGGTTGGGAGAAAGAGTCCTGTCCTGACTGACAGGGAAAAGAAGTTGACAGAGGGGTATTTGCTCTCCTGTTGGTAGTTTAAGCTTTGCCTCGCGCTCTACAGAGTCATCCCAAACACGCTGAAGCGAACACAGAACCGAATCCTGGGCAGTGGCTTCAGTACTCCAGGCAGTCCAGCTTCCCAGTCTGTATGGGCTCCCACTTGTTTCACCTGTTTTCCATCAGCAGTCTGAGCAGGTCATTCTCCTGTGCTGGTCATCTGAAGAGTTGTTTAAAGCTGAAGTGTCTTTTAATTCCTGTCATTGTTGCCTGTATGCTTGGCTCAATCAGAAGTGAACTGTGCTGTCACAGAAATTACTCATGGAACCATCCAGTCCCTTTCCATCCAATTCTTTGTATAATTCTGTCTAGTAATACACTACAGTTATATTGGGCAAAATCATAAATGCCCCAAGTTAAAAGGTACGTCCTGCTTCTCTTGTGTGGCTTAAAAGATCTTACTTGTGGAAAGCTACTGCATCTACACATTTTAAATTCAGAATTTTCTCTTTTTGCTGCAGGCAAGCAAAACCCACTGCTCTTTTGCTGCCCTTTCTTTGCTCTGCCATGAATGAAGGGTTTCAGTTAAAGGCATGGTATCTCTAATGTGCCACTTAGCTATGCTGTGCATAGTTGGCATGGTGATCTGTTCCTTTCACCTCCTAGATAGTGTTGAGGGGGTGCCCTGATTTCCTTCCCAAGACTCCCACTTGAAAAGTGGCTGTTGTTCTGCATTGCAAGTGGATACATAATGTGCTATCAGCTGTTATCCGTGGTCTCCCCTGGTGTTATTGCAGGGTCATTCTCTTGCTCAGGGGGTGCTAAAAATTTTTGTGACTTGGATCTTGCCATGAAAGTGTACAAAAGAAATTCAGAATTTGCAGACTTTTACTCTGTGAAGACTCAATTTGTGTTAATGCATACTATAATATAATGTACTCTAAGCAAAGGCTTTCATATGCAAACATTAGAGAAAATTTGTTTGAGTTCAGCTATAGCACTACATAAATTCCCCATTTGTTTCTCCAGTTTTGCACATACAAGTGCTCCACAGAGAGAAAATTATTACTGAGCTTTCCCGAAACTATTTATCTGTGAGACTCTGCCTTGCAGCATACATAATGAGGAGGGGAAAAAAATAATTTGTGTCTGTTTGACAATATTTTGTTGGTTTGATCCAGTGTAAAGAAAAGGCTTGAGGCCACTTTCTTTTGGAAGAGTGGTATCTGTGTTTTTAGTGGTGGTATTACTACACAAAGCTGATTCTGATCACCCTTCCTCATTATTTGCTGTGCAGAAAAGAAATCAGATGCAATCGTTTTCTTAAAAAGCTGAAAGCAGAGTAAGAAAATTTTAAGGCAGTATAAATGCCCCACTATCCCTAAGCCAGCAGGACAATACAAGACTCTGCATTTGTACTTACAGTGCTTGGCACTGCACAGCATTGCATTTGTCCCACATTACTTCGATGTTACTGTTTTCCATGTTGGGAGACGACTGTGATGTTAAGATGTGATAGTGTGACAGTGTATAGCTGTAGCACTGAAATCAGAATGGTGATTCACCAGAATTCCTGAATAGTAATTGGTAACTGATGCTGATAAAGGCACTTGTTATACTGGGTAGTATTTCCTGTATCTGTGCTAAACTGTTCATAGCCCTCTCTGAAACACATACCACTACAGTGTGGCCAACATCTCCCTTTTAAATTTCCACATTAGCTGGCATAAAATTTTTCTGCACTTCTTAAATGTGCATGGATATGCATATTTTAACACTTTATATTATTAATGCAAGTATTAATGTATTTGGGTAAGAGACTTAGAATGTTAAGTTAAACTCAGCTTTCTTTTCATATTCAGTAATTTGTATTTACATATTTTAGAAAGAAAAGTTGGCCTAGAAGCATCTTCTGATCTTGAAGCAAGAGTAGAGTGACTTCAAAAGAAAAATGCTTCTGAAAGGAAATCCATGCTTATCTATTATTAATATCAGGTTGAACTACTTTTAGTATTTAGAGAAGACAGCCTGTAAGGGTGGGGTTTTGGGGCTGAGCTAAGCTGGTTTTAGGGCTGGCTGACCTCAAGGGGCTTGCTGTCCCCTGTACCTTTGTGGTTCCAGAGGTTTCTGCTGTGCCTGTTCTGTTATCTTGGGCAATTCTGTGGTCCCTTGGTGCATTTGTCTTGCTGAACTGGGGAAAAAAAACCAAACCCAGAAAAAACAGGGTCCAGGCATCAAGTGGCAAAGCAATGCAAGACCATAAAGGAGCATGTACCAACTCATTATCTGTGAAATCTTCCTCAGACCTTTCTTCTTTCTCCCCAGGTGATGCTCCTTTATTTGATTGAAAGTGGCTCTTTTATTTAGTTGTTGCAAAACACTTGGTTTCCTAATGGAAATACGTAAAAACGTTGAAATAAGACACACTATTGAATTAAAGCAGGTAAGTATAATGTAAACGTGACCTTCAGTACTGCCTGCTCATGAAAATAAGAGCATGGAGAGTAAAAAAGAAATACGCATTAACTTAAACACACCCTGCTTTCTAATGGCCAGTAGCTGTGTCAGAGGCCTCATTAGGAGCTAAAAAGCAAGGGAGGTGCCTCTCCAGTTTCTGTGGGTCTATCTGTATAGGAAGGTGAAGATCTGGAAGCTGCTGTAAAGCACCTCTTTGTGCTTTGGTGCCGTTAAGAAGGGCAGCTCCTCGCTCCCAGGCAGGATTAGCAGCTCATGCGAGAGCTCTGGGAAGCCTTTATACTCCCTGTTCCCCCGCACAGCTGTTGGTGCTCGTGTTCTCTGCACACACAGTTTGTAAAGACACATCTGCTCTTGCTGCTTGGCTCCTCTTCCTTTTGTACTCTCTTAGACAGAAGCATTTGCGGGTACCATGGCAGGGCATGTCAGTTGTGACATCTGAAATCAGGTGGTTTTTGGGAGGGAGGTAAAATTTTCCTTCCCTCCAAATCAGTGTTAATCTGATTTTGCACAGTTTTGCAACTGCCTACTTTCTGCTTGACTAGAGATGCTAACACGTTAACAAATTATGTAGGGCTATTTCTGACCAGAACAAAAACATAATCTTGCCTTATTTGAAGTAATTTGTATGGATTATAAGAAATACTGTTTGTTTTTTACAAGAATGATTTCACGCTTGATGGTACAGTCACCCTGCTGGACCTTTTCTATATAGAATAAAAAATGTATTTCGTATTTCCAATTTTTTATGCTTTTGTCTGTTTTTAGAAAAACCCTACACAAATGTGTATCACTGATATAATAAACCTGCTTTGCAGTGGAAGTAAAAGGAAAAAAGATAATATCTTAACTTTAACTTTCCTGCAAAGTATGTACTTATCCTAGAGAAAAAAAATGTTTTCAGGAACATCTTGTAATGGTGTGATTTCCAGCAGCTAAACAATGAGAATGATGGATGTGTGTTGGAGGTTCTCTTCTGGGTTTGGCCACTAATGTGATTTCTGGCCACAGAGTCCCTTGTGATTGAAAACTCAAAATAACTCTGCAAGCCATGGATTCTGTCCTAGATTCCTCATACCACCAACTGGTGGGTTTTTTTGTGTGTGTGAAGGGATATTGTGTACAGGATTATTTCCCCTCTTAATGGAAGTGTCATTGCTCCTATGCTGGAACATGCTCAGCAGTGACTAAATAGCAGATTCACGTAGTAAGGTAGTTAAGGAAGCAGCTAAATCCAGCTGGTTTTACTGATTGAATTTAATGTAGATACAGTTTGTTTCTGCACTGTGAAGTGAATCTATTCAGAAGGATGTCCTCCTACGAAAACTTCTATGGAATTTTTAATAGCCACAAGTAGTTGGAGCACTGTTTATACATCTTGTCTGAAAGCTGGAAAATGTTCCTGTAATCAAGTTTTAAAAAAGGGGAGCATGTAGGGAGAAAGGAAGAGAGAACAGCCTGAGAATATCCGTTGAGGCAAATGTCCTGAGACAATCAGATTTGTTCTCAGAGATGAATGTATATTATTTTAAAGGCCAGAAGAAACATGTCTACCCGTTTTGTGTATGGGTAAGGAAGGGTTTGTTTAGTTTTAAGCCTTGGATTGTGTAAATATCCTTACACTTACAAGATGTTTCAACTGCAGCAAAATTAAATTCCATCTAATTGTTCTTTGCTTGGAATGCAAATACTGAAGACCACTAATTTGGGACTGACACAGAAGAAGGAAAATGTTTATCTTTATGAAACCAAGAAGTTAGCTGAGCAATGAGAGTCAGGGTGTTGTATTGCTTCATAAGTGGGGTTACAGAATTAGTGTTTTGTCTGTGTTAGATATTGTTAGCTGTTTGCTTTCTGCTGGTTGTGGATATTTTACTGTGTCCTCTTGAGAGACTGACCTCTGAAGTCAGTGAAGAGGTCAAGTGAGATTGCTTTAGACTTTGGCTGGTGACTGGCAATCGAAGGCTAAGTGAGGTTAAACACAGGAGTTTTGCTTCTTATGATACCATTGGAGAGCTGGAAAAGATTTACATTTTGCTACTGAAAAAGATGGAGGTATCATGGTTGTGGACTTGGAAAGTACTAGATTTCCATTTCCTACTATGGGATTTGCTCCTATTTTCACTAACCTGTGGGAACTTTCTTTGCAAGCTGATCTGTTGCAGTTTTTTCTCAGTCTCTAAAAGTTTTTGAATTTTACTTGCTAGCTCAAAAATGCTTCATATGGAGAGTTGTGGGATAATGCTCTTGTTTGGATATTATACTTGGGCCGTCCATAGTGGACAATTATTTAACCAAGTGACATCACAACTGATACACAGTACACTGATTTCTGTGGTCAGATGCAGTTTGTTTGTTTTCCCTAACATGGTATAGTAAACAGAGCTGAATTAAAAGTGTGTCCCAATAAGTGTTGGTGTACAGGATAGTCATTTAAGTACATTTAGTTCAGTTACAGGAATTGAACTCTATAGGCCAAGTTGGAATATAGTAAATATTTTTCTGTTTTTTTTTCTGTTGGTAGTAGGAGTAGTATTGCAACATATATAGTGTTGTGTGTTTGTTTCTTACTGTTCAGCCAGGAATATAATTTGTATTTTTCAACAACTTTGTTCCTCATAAATAAAGTATCAGTAGTATATTGGCTTTCTATTTAGTAGTACCTGAAACTCTGAAGTTCTAGAAAAAGGAAATGCTCTCCCTGTAAGCTAAAAGGTCTTCACAGAAATGACTTACATTAGAACATTGTCTTTATTTAAAGATTAGAAGATAGCATGAAAGCATGCTGCAGTTGTAGCTTGTTCACTGTACTGAAATGCTTTTGTTCTTTTTTAGTATTTAAATGTCCATGCTAACTCCTCCCATCCTGTTTACTTTGTGTTTAGATTGGTGAATGACAAAAAACCACAGAAGTGAGGACAGCTAGAAAATTTTTTTTACAGAACAAATGCATGGTGTGTGCTCCATGACTTGTTCTGTGAGGAGGATTATGTGAACACAAGGTCGAAAAAGAAGTGCTCTTGCTGCTGGAGGCAAAAGGGTGGCCTTGGGAGGGGCCTTGCCAGAGCAGATCATCTCCTACCATGTAGCTGCAATGTTTGCTTAGGACTGTGAAGATGTTTTAATCCACCATTGTGTGTTGCCCTCCTGTGTTAATATTTCAAAAGCCTTAAATGAAATACAGAAATACTGTTAACCTTTGTTTTGAGACAGAGAGTTGAAACTGCGGGGACAGACATAAAGTCATGCGGCCTCCTGGAGCAGACACCTTCCAGGCTGTAATGCCACATGAAATCTCTTCAGAAACTTTCTTTTGGTGCATTCATTTTCCCACTGATGTGGTTTCCACAGCGTAAACAGCAGCACTGGAAAGGGGAGGCAGTGATGGACAACCAGTAGAAGGATGATGATAAGGCAGACATCTTCAGTATCCCACAGAGGCCCATTCGTGTGACTGCAGGACACTGCACTTGGGAGTGATCCTGGCAAGTCAATCATCCCTTCTCTGTGCTGGTAGTGTGAGGAGAAGGAAAACACTGTCTATACCAAAAGTTTCTTGAAGTTGAGCAGTACTGTAACTCCCACTTAGTTATATCCTGGCTCTTCTATTTGTGTCAAAAGATACTGAAATATTTTGGCTCTGATATTTAAATACCGTTATTTAAAGATGTTGCATTAATGTCCAGCTTTATCTAAGTGCTCTCCAAGTGCAGAATCTTCTTTTCCAGCAGACTGCTTGTCTTGTATCTGGCAGATAAATACTTGATGTTATTTCCTAATGCAAAACGTAGTCTGACTCCATTTAGTTTTTTTCCTTTCTGTCTAACAGCATCATTAATTATACTGTGAGGCTTGTCTCTACTGTGGCTGTGATCAGAGGAGAGGAAAACACAGCAGACAGTATTTGGGTGCTGTAGGAAAACACTGAGGTGTTTGATTTCTCTTTTTTTGTGGGTTGCTTGCGCATAGAAAACTGTTACAATTCGTGTTGATTCCAAGAAAGCAATTTCACTTGTTCCAGATATTCCAAGCCTGTCCCAAGGAACCTTCACTGCACAGTAAGGGAGAAGAAACTGCAGTACCACTCACTGGTGTGCAGATTTGGGAAGGGCTTGTGTTAGTGGCTGATCCAGAGGTTTTGTAACTCAGCTTGAAGAAAAAGCAACACCATCTATGAATTCTGAATATTTGATGCTTAAAGATGATTTTCTGTTTGAGTTTTAATTAGTATTTCCAGTTACCAGCAAAGGTGAGAGTTACCAAAATGTCTTGCTGCAGCAAAGAGTTAAAAATGTAGCATCTCATACTAATACTGCTGCTGTAAAACTGCAGTGTAATTTCATCTGCAATACTGCAGAAATGCTTTAAGGCTATCAGAATGTGCTTCCTAGCTGGGAGTGTGATTATATATGGTTTGCCTTTTTTATATCAACATTGGGTAGCTGTATTAATTTTTTTTGTCAGTTAACTAGTTGGAATATTTGTGGTGTATGTACATAGTGTGAGTATAGTAATTAATTTTCTTTGGTTTAGGATCTCAGAGTAAACATGTAAGACAAAGGTGTGATGTAGGCATGTGTATTTATAAAGTTTGATGTAAAAAGAATCCTACCACTATTCTCATGCAAGAAATTTTTAGGAGTGGGTGGCTTTCTGACGAGATGAAGAGAATAAGCAGGTAAACATACTGAAGTCTGGTATTTGTTCAACAGAAGACGGTCATTTCCTAAACTGAAAGTAATTTAATCATGTTTGTATCTGGAGTAGTTAAATGAAATCATTTGCCATAATTATTTCGTGTCTAACAAGGTCTGTCGCCATTTGGATTTTGTTATGATTTGGATCCTAAAAGGAAAGGAGCTTAACCACTGGATGTTGAAATAATCAATGTATTTCATTGTTAGGATTCGAACAGAAGCTCTGTTCTAAATGTGTGTTTAAAACTCTCCTCTCAAGCTGAAATTTTTTGTAATCCTGTTGCTACAGTCTGTTATATGTGTATAGGACATAAAGCAGTGGCCTTGGCCATCCCAAACGACTACATTTGTTGTGTGTTGCTCTTACATATCTTATTAATTATTTTTGTTGTTCCATTTTACTGAGCTGGAAGGAAAAGCTGTTCTGTAATTAAGGAGCTATTTCCAAGAAAGTGGGGTAGCATTAGAACTATTATTATAGGATCATTGCACAGGAGGTGAATATTTGTGGTTGGTGTCTAGTGCTGTACAAATGAGCAGAAGTAATCTCTGCCCAAAGAAGTTTCTTGCTGGGGAACATCTGATTCAAGAAAAGCAAAGATTTTGTGCAAATCATTTTTGGTGTTTGCTGGTTGTCAGACAGAGACAGGGTGTGAGGGTAGGATGAGTGACAGACACACACTTGCATCCTCAGTAGCAACTGATTTTTGTCAGCAGGGTCATATATTTGGTTTAGCATGGCCAAGGAGGGACCTAAAATTGACTTAAATACTACAGACTCACTTAAATGATGTTATGCAAAGCCCATGTTTGTGTTAGATAACTGATTCTGCTGCTGTATTTGTGTATCCTGCTGCGGGGAGGTATTTGGTGTTACGGGTGTTTGTTGGGTTGTACCTGCCTGCATCTCTCTCTCTCCGAAGGAACCAAATGAAGGGGCACTGCTGGGATTCGATGATGTCTGAAGTCAGCACCAGGGTACACATCACTGGCTATTCTTTGGCTTTTTTCTCTGGAAGATAGTCATATCTTCTGAATCATAATTAATTTACATGAAGAATTTTAGTATGTTACTGATAGAATAGGAATTATACCAGACTTGAGTTTAGCAATTAAACTGTAGAGCCAAATCTTGCCACACTGTGTGATAACAAGGTTCCTTTCATTGTCTGTTTTTCTTTTGAAAGATAGATTCTGTCCATAGTCATTCATTCAATTACCTTACTTAGGGTTTTTATAAAGCAGATTACAAATATATTAGATTTAGGTTTCATTTGTGTTGTTAGTTTTGGTTTGTTTGGGGTTTTTTTCCCTAAAAATAATGTAAAAGAAATGTCCTGATGTTTCATGTAAGCTTATTTTTCCTAATCAGTTTATTAAGTTTTCTGTGATGATGAGGTATGTTTGCAAATGCTAAAACATGGTATGTTTTGCTCTATTCCAGTGCCTGATGACCTCTCCATGGAAGAAAGAGAAGAGCTTTTAAATATTCGTCGCAGGAAAAAAGAACTGATTGATGATATTGAGGTAATTGATTTACTGCAAAGATCCTTAGAAAACTGCTTCAGTAGATTAAGTTACAGTAAGCTGCAGACCTAGATATGAATTTCAGGTAATGGTTTTAAAAGCATATAAATGACTTCAGCTAAATACTCCTAATTATGAACAGGATTTATGCATCATATGTGTGCTTTTAAAAATATTAACTTCTGAATTTATGTAATGTAATATGTGCAGATGTCCACATTTGATTTGTGTAATCAAAAACTCATTAAACAGCAGATTTGCATCCAGGATAGGAGCGAGTGAGAAATGTGGGTAAAGAAATTTTTTTCATTGATAATGCAAGCTTGATCTTGGTGCTCTGACACAAACACACACTGGGAGTGCAGGACCATGTGTTCAACAATCATTCAGTTGTGGTAAAATCTTTAAATATCTAAGGAAGCCCTAAGATTGTTCACTTTTCTTCAGGTAAATAACAAATGCTAGAAAACAAAACCTAATTATTGTATTATTGTATAATAGATGATTTCAAAAGGTGTCCTAGTGTAGGTTAATGTGTTGTCCTTCCTTCTTTTGACAGAGATTAAAATTTGAAATTGCTGAGGTTATGACTGAAATTGATAATCTGACTAGTGTAGAAGAAAGGTGAGTAATGCCAACATATGGATATGATTCAGTAAGACCTTGGTCTTCCAGGAACAGCAAGTAAAAATACCTTTCCCATGCTAAACAAACAATGGATCCACCTTTATTTAGTCTGTTATAAAGTCTCTAAAGCCTGACTTTATCTCATGCAAGCGTGTAATTTGTTTGGATAGAGAATATGTTGGATAACGTGTAATATTTTACTGTCCAGTTGATAAGGATGGGGGTGTCTGAAGCTGCAATCCCTTAAAGGAGTTGAAAATAGTATCATAATTTTCTCCATTATAAAATGTGAACGTCTTGGTTTTGTAATAGAATATACAAAGTAGCCAAAATGCAAATTAAAAGCTCATCCAGAAGTTGTTGTTTTTGTAAAAGAGCATCTGGTAAGGGCTTGTTGTTTCTTCTTTGTCTCCATATGTAGCAAAACAACACAAAGAAATAAGCAAATAGCCATGGGAAGGAAGAAATTTAACATGGACCCTAAGAAGGTAGAGAATTTTTTTTCTACTTGTCAGGAATCAAGTTTCTTCTTGTAGTACGATCTATGACAAATACTTTCATGTTTTTCTTAAGAAACATTTCTGATAATCTAAAGTTCACAGGCTTTACTTGCATGTCCTGTAACACACGGAGCAGAGGGTTAAACTGGAAGCAGTGATCAGGTCGTGTGCCAGTTGTGTGCTTCTTTCACTTAAGCAAACCTTTGGTAATGGAGGTTACTTATCAACAATCAGATATGCCAGGTATTGATTGACCTGGCTTGCTTTGTACCTGATAGAGGTGTTCTATGTTGATATGTCAAATATAATTTTAAAAAATTGTTGATGTGTGGTTATTAGTGAGGCCCTACTTATTATTCTTTAATGCTCTCCTATTTTTATCTTTCAAAAAACCTTTACCATGTTTTTAAATTTGTTCTCATGCGGACTTCTATTTTTGGATATCTAAAGTCTGTTTGTGGAAAAGGCACGGGTGAACATCTGTACGTTTGTGTACCTATGTACGTATAGATGTGTACCCATCTGACTTGTACAAGCTTGGTTACCAGTCTCAAGAAATTTGCTCTGCGTTTAGCCAAGAAGTAATGCAGTTCTTCTTTCTGGAGTGCCTCTCTGTTTCTTAAATAGTTGTTAATTTTCTGGAAAATTCGGGGACCTGCACATTCTGTTACAGACCTCCCCTGCAATAAAAGAGCTTCTTTGACATATTTGACCTTTAGCCTTTGCTTTTCATTTTTCATCTTCCTTGCTTTGTTTTACTGTCTTCTATTGTTTGTAATTGAGATTCCATTTTGAAATTGTGAAGAGTATTCTTTAAGGTCTTTTTGGAAATCATTTAACATTTGTTTTTGTGTTCTTGACACATTTTCTTTCCAATTGTATTGAATTCATTTACATTTTGGTGGCTTTTCTGAACTATTCCAAGTACAGTGATAGCTTCTGTTCTTTGGACTGTTTTCAGTTTGCCAGAAATTCTCAAGTACAAGAACCCTTTCTAAACTGCTGGCCATGTCTTTTATTTTTATTTTCCCTTTTGGTGACTGCCTAACTTCTGTTCTGTTGAGGGCAGAACCCCCAAATATCCTGGTATTTCCTGGTGTTTCCTGTTGTAAAACAGCTCTTTCAAGTTCTCGAAGTTTGTGGCAAAGTCACAGGATGGTGTCAGATGCTTTCATTCCAGCATTAACTATGTTTTGTTACGGTTCTTGCTGGATGAAATTATTTCTGTAAATAGATGCTGTGGCCACGTTGCTACTGTAACATAATTTAAATGTGGCAAACAGACTTAGAGTAGTAATTTGTTAATAATGCCCATGATCAGTGGTGGCTGCAGTAGCTGTCTGCTCTAAAGCTGGGTCATGCTGTTGTTTGCAGCTGCTACATTGTTAGACAGCTCAAGTATACATCCTTCTTGTGCTGGGAAAAGCTACCTTGGGTTCATTGGGAAAAGGCTTTTTTTCATTCGTAAACAGGAGGGAAGATGGTATCTGGATTTAGGAATGCCAAAGAACTGGGGTAATAATACTTGGGTTGCACATACCAGGTTTCCTCCTTTAAAACCAGGGAACAGAGGTCTTGTGTTTTCATATTAGCAGGAACTCAAGTGAGGTGATTTTCTTTCATCACTTCTGTTTGAAGATCTTTACACATTTGCGTGTGTGTGTAGAGCAATTCTGCCTTGCTCCCTCTGAAAATAGGTGTGTTTTATGTACTTCCATGATGTCATACTGGGTACGGGGGGTTTGGATTTGGTGAGCTCGTGTGGGAAGGGCTGTAATGGTAAAGTTTGTAAAACACTTCAAGAATCCCTGTGCACAGACAAAGTAGTGCTTGAAATTCGCAGTGCTGAAGTTGGTACTGCCTGTGTTGGGCCCAGGAAATGAATTCTCTGTGACGGAGGCAAGGTTTAAATAACTGCAAAATTTGTAATTGAGCTACTGTAAAAGCGATGAAATTCAAAGCAGATTTCACTGCAGTGATGTAAAAAAAAAATCCATGCAGTATTTGTAGTGAATACTGAATATGTCTGTAGCCATGAGTTTTGTGTGGGGAAGTTAAACTAGTACAGCTGTCATCTGTCTCCTGTCAGTCTACAGAAAGAAAATTTGCATCAAGACAAAAGATAGCGTAGGAGGTGATGGGGGTTTGCTTGGCCTATTTTGCCATTTATTCCAGACGCTGAAGTGGTTGTCCCAGACAAATTCCTTTTCCTGTCTGTTTGACTTCTGGTTCTTCAACATCTTAGGAATAATTAAAAAAAAAAATCCAGGAAAAGGAAAATTAAATTGATTTTTTTGTAGTATGGTGAAGTGTCTGCTTCTGTGCACAGAAATTTGTTTTCCGTCCTTCCAGTCACGTCCATTATCAGTAACTTGCACAACTTCAGAAAAGCTATTGAGATCAGTCTATTTCTACTAAGCATGAGTAATGTGGTCCAGGTGTTGAACAAGGGAATCTGCTGTTTCTGATCTCAGAGGAAAGATTCTCTTTTGATTGTCAGAGATGAGAGCTTTTTGGATAACTTGGGATGGGAAAAAGTGCGATGTTTTGTAGTCAAATATTGTACAAATAAGCTTTGAAGGGATCAGTTTTGAGGAAAGCTCAGCAATTTCTGCTTCAAGATATAATGGATATATTCTTTGTAAAGAAGTCATGTCTGTTGTGAAATGACTTATCAAAATATTAAGTTGTCAGAGTACCAGCCTGGCATCGAAAGTTTTCAGGTGATGATAAAATTGTTTTGAGAGAACTGCATTCCAGACTTTCTGGAGAAAGCCTCGAGCTTTATAACATCACAGTTCACTTTCTTTGTTAAATTAGGTCAGAAAAGTGACTTTTTTTCTCAGACAGGTAACCATTTCATTCCTAAAAACTAGAATTAACCAAACAGAAGGATAATAACTTTTTTGAGTGTTACTAGAGGGCCATCTATGCTATATTAAAAAAAAAATGTGATTTTTTTCAGTTGTAATGAAATAAATAATACTTCACTTGCAGGAATTGAACAACTAATATTTCTGAAATTCTGCAATATTCTAGTAGAGCATATTAGTAATACTTTATTAACCTCTTTTGTACATGTTTGGAATCCAAGACATTGAGGTTACTTAAGAGTTTCCATTTCTACTTTTGACCAGCATGTTGTTACAGTTTGAAGAAATCAGCAGGAGTAGCAACATCTGTGTTGGGATCTGTGGGCTGCAAAGAGGATGGTTGTCTCTGCATGACCTGCTCAGCGTCAGAACAACATCCCTTCTGTCCTTTCCATAATCTCTGTATAACTCTTAGTCTCCTTTCTTTGCCACTTTTCAGAGAGGTCTCTGGGCTTCCCTAGAGTGTGCCAGTTGTAGGGCAGTAATTTATGGAGCATTAGGAGTCCTGGGGCTTGATCAAGTACCCGCTGAGGGACAGGGTAAGACTCTCCACCTGCCTTTGGTAGCAGCCTGACTGAGCAGCCCTTTCTGACTAGTGTAGCTCCAGTCCTTTGTGAATAGTTTAGTTCCAGCACAACCAGAATTCACTGATAATCCCAGTGTCAGCATAAACTCTTCTAAACTGGTTTCAGTATCTTCAGCTGTGACTTCCTACTGCAAGTAGTGGCTTGATGTATTGGGTTGCAGTTTGTAGATTATACTAAATGCTTTATTTTGTGTCATGGTGGTAATTAAGTTGTTTCTGTGTACCTCTTCATTATATGATTTTGCAGATTACGGCTCTGCAGACATTTATGCAATGTTGGGAACAGGCCAGCTCACACATTAGCTCCAAAGAGCACCATGCAATCATTATTCAATTAATATTTGATCTCTCTGTGGTTGAGGGATTCAAACTGCCACCTAGTACTTCTAGCCTTAAAAATGTGTTTCATTTTCATCTTAAAACCAGTACTAAATATTGCTCATCTAACAGAAAAACATTTGTTTGCCATTTTATTAAAAGAAATAAAAATCTGTAGGTTAATGTAATTCTTAATGTGCTTTGTATATGTCTGTGTCAGCATATTAATACCAAATGTTACAAGTGATATTTACATAAATGCTTGTGGAAGAGGATGTAACACTCCTTTTCCTCTGGAATTGCTCTTCCCAGGGAATACAGTTTCTGATAGAAAATGACCTCCTGCACAACACTGCAGAAGACATTGCACAGTTCCTTTATAAAGGAGAAGGATTAAATAAAACGGTAATTGGAGATTACCTCGGTGAAAGGTAAAGTAAAAATATTGGAACTTTGCTCTTGAGCTTACAAAGCAAATTTACAGGTGTTGGGTAGTTCCCTTCCCCTTCATAGGCTGCATGAAAGAACTGCTTGAGTACTCTGAGGTGTGTAAAAGCTACAGTGGGGATGTAAAACTGCTACAGTATTGTGATGGGTTTTCTTCCTCTTAGGTTGTTATTTTTAAATGGGTACATTGTGGAATGATATTTAATTAACTGTATTTTACTGTTTTGAGTAAACCAAAACATTTGTCTGGAGTGCAGAATTTAATACCATGAGCTTTTGGAATGTCTGGGAGTTGTGTTGCAACACTACTGGTAACTCTTGCTACTGTGTCCAGAGAAGGAGTGATTTACAGTCAGTAATAATTGACAGTAAAGAAATTACTTATTAAAGCACATACTTCCTGGGACAGTAGTTACAAGCAGGTTTTGGTGTTGTCACTTCCCTGCACGCAGAAGTCCCATTGCTAAGCAGGCGTCTCCAAGGGCAGCTGCACGCAGTCCTTATCAGTCCTGGTACAGTAAACATGCAACGTGCATATTTATGCACACTGTTGCAAAACACAATCAGAATGCAAATGACTTGCATTGCTGTGCAACCCAGGAACTGATTTTGAAAAGGCAGCTGAGAGAAGCAGCAGTGCAGTGGGTTGCAGTGTGTGTATGGACGTGCTGGCACACGTTCCAGTGCCACTTAGGGAGCTCTCAAAGGTGACTCATTTAGGATGTGCTCCTGTGGTGATGGGTTGTGGCAGCTCCCTTTTGAGACGCTCTTCAGTCTGGTTCCAGCATCAACAGCGTGGTTTTTGCTCAGCAGTTTCCTCTTGGCTTTCATAGGTTCAGTGAAAGTTTTTGCTGTAATATGAGCATTTTGAAAATAGATCTTTGTTATGAGGTCTCTATGCAGAATATGTAGACATGTCAACAGTTTTTACACAACCGAATTATGTCTGAGGGCATTCTCTCTTACTTTGCCACCCCCTCTCAGGGGCCCATCATAAATTACTTCTGTATTCTAGCTAAATATAGCTGAAGACAAGACCAGGTTAGTCAACAGAATGAAATATTTATGTAACATTCTGCCATAAAGAGATATATTCTAAATTACTGACTTTTATAGGCTCACAGCACTCAGCAAACTGAAAAAAGTGATTGTAAAAATGGAATGAGATAACATTTAAAAATATAGCAAAAATTATAATAAATGGGGGATGAATTACATCGTAAAAAAGGAGTTAAGATTTCTTTCTATGTGGGTCAGTCTTCACTTCTTTTTTTAAATGGCTTCCTGGAGCATTTATGTTATTTGGCTTGTGCCCTTGGAGGTGTACCCAGCACAAGTACTGCATGCCTATAAACAGAATAAATAATTTGCTTAGAGTAAAAACATATCCCTCTCAAGTGCTCTCTTTTATTACACTCTCATGCCACTTCACTGAAAAGTAGTTGCCCAGTTGAATTGTGCGTTGTTAAATCTGATGAGAATTGCTTGGATTTGCTGACAGAACTGGTGTGTTTTTCTGTAAACAATGTGGGAACATGCTAATGAATGAACAGTTGGTTTTAAGGTATTTACTCCTGAGTGTTACAGGTTAGTCTGACTATGCAGTTAGTCAGCAAAGCAACAGATAATTCCTGGTGGGTGCACACCTTTCTATTTTCGGGTGGAGGCTGATACACAACATTCTGTCTCGGTGATGTATTTAAAGCACACCCTAAGGATCACAAACCTTTATTCTTCTGGCACAAGAACTCAGTGATGGTGTAGGCCAAGTTCTGTCCATCCACATGGTTTTGTGTTCATTAATGTTTAAACGTTACTTTTGCATTTAAGCACCTTTGTATTAAACAAAGCATAATTTGGCTCATGGTTTACATACCAGTGTAAGGGATGGGTGAGAGGAAGCCCATTCAAAACCTATTCTGATTTTACTAAGCTTTGTTGTACCAGTTTTTGAGAAAGGAGTAAGAGTACAGTACATGCTGAGCAGCACTTCTCAAAAGCTGTTCTTTTTTCTTGGATAGAATCAATAGAAACATTTTTGTTTCTTATCTTTGTACATAAATTAGGACACTGCTTTAATATTTTCTGTTCTTAGAGTGGAAAAAAGATCGTTTGTCATCTGTTGTATGGCTAAAGAAATTAGTCTTACATTAACCATTGTTTTAAGAATTCATGACAATTTCTGCAAAAGACTTCTTACTGAATAAATTTCTCAGGTATCCTCCTATGTCAAGGCAGGTGCTGTAATAAATGTGAAGCAAAGAAGGCAAGGCCATTTTTAGGTCATTTAAATAAGCAGTTCTAAAATCAGTTCAAATGTACTGGCTTCTGCTAACCTACCAGCAAAAATGGGCAAAGTACTAGTGTTAAATATTAAAATACCTCTCAAATAAATGTGTAGATTATTTCTGATGACTTGATTTGGTCCATATGATTGTTTATTTCCTTATTTATTTTCAGAAGCAAATCGAGATGACTAACAAGTCTTTAAAGGTCAGGATTGTAATTGTCTATTTCATTTTTGTCTTTCTCAGAGATGAATTTAATATTAAAGTTCTTCAGGCTTTTGTTGAACTCCATGAGTTCGCTGATCTCAATCTTGTACAAGCCTTAAGGTGAGTAAATTCTTTCTATTTTTTGACCTGAGCTTCCTTTATCAAATTGCATGTTTATATGAGTCACTGTGTTGATTTATTCGTCAGAAAGCTGCTCTACAGCTCAGCACAACTCCAGAAATTACTGTGCGAGTGAGCAGAGACAGCTCTGTTTAACCCTTCTGATGGCTTCTGTGTGTGTTTGCTGCCTTTGAGGGTGAAAACTCCTGATTATTTCAGACAAATACAAGCAACTAAAACAGCTGTTACTCCTTGGTGTGCCTGCCATATGTGGACATTTGAAGATCTGTTTTATATCTTAGCACAGAGATAGGTTAAAAAAGAAACTCTTTACTTAAGTAATTTTCTTCTTCCTTTTATTCCACCTCAACTTGTCCTTCTGGGCAGGGAGGGGCAGAAATCCCCTGACCATAGTCACTGATTATGTTCAATCACAGAGACGTAAACTTTGAAATGAGTGATTTCCTTCTGCTTCCCTCAGTTTTCCACTTGTCATGTGAAAGAAAGTGTGATATCTTAGTTTATTTTTTTCCCTTGCTACATGAACAGTTCCCTTGATTTATCTGGGGTGCTTGCATACGGTGACCTCGTGAGATCCCTTCTCGTCTTGGTGAAAATCCGTAACAGATTGAGCAAATGAAGTTGGCTTAGGCAGTTCTGCCTGGTTTTTTGCTGCAAGTGACTCCCTCCTGACACCAGATAAATGGAAATGTCCGTGTGATCTTTGTTTCTGGTGCAGTGCCTTGTGATGCAGAGTCAGAGCAGCTTTGCTATGGTTGAGTGATGTGGCGATGATAACTTGAGCTGCCTGAGGCTTGAGCCAAAGAAGCCTTTTCTGTGGCTGCTGAAGCTTGTCTGGGAAGCTTCGTATTCCTGTCTCTTTTACCCAGTTTAATGTTAGGTTTGATTTTCTTCTTCCTTAGCAGCTGCTACTATTAAATGTTTGTATTTTGGTAGCTTACAAAATTCGTGATCTGGGTTGGAACCTTGTACGAGGTGAGTAAAGACAGTATATAGAGCTGACAAACTAAAGATGGCCTGTGACACTTGAATATAATGTCCTAAAATGAAAACTGGTGAAGACAGGAACAAATGGTTGTTATACTGGCATCCAGTGTACAGGGAATAGTGAGAACTTGTTTTGCATGGCAGAGCATGTAACTTTGCTGGTTTAGATTCTGGTTTAATTCAGATAATTCTTTTGCTAAGAGATAAAAGAATAAATGATGAAATTCATTGGAACATTTTAGTGCCACAGTGTGCCAAAATAAATTTGTCAAGACTTCTGTCCTGTATGCATTCCAATGTACCTCTATGTAGAAATAGTAAGTTACAAAAGTCAACTCTGTATTCCAGTTTATGCTGCTGAGCAGCAAGATCTGCTGCATGTATTACAAAATTACTGAAATGATGGCATGAGTTGCTCTTTTTAAGACCTAGGTCTGATTCTTGTAGGGTGAGCTTAGAATAGACAGGCAGCACCTCTCTAAGCAGTGGGGTTTTCTTGTTATTACCATTTTTAGAAGGTTTTGTATGAATTTAGGTAAATACATTACGTCTTTCTGTATTCCTTGTTTCTCTCTCCTTACACCAGAAATATTTTGTGTATTGTGTCTTTTTACATTCTGAATAAAGTCTGGCTGACTGTTCACTGCTTTTTGTAGCCAGGAAACCCAGGGAGGATTGAACTCATTTTTTCCCCCCATAGCATTCTCATGGCAAAAATGGGATGCATACAGAAAATTGTTTACTAGTCTGGAAAAAAAAGAGAGCCTCAGAATATGAACTGCCATATTATCTTGCCTGATAGCATGCAGTGTTGCTGGCTGAGTTACTGGGCTAGCCATCTGTGCATGTTGCTTTATAATAGCTCCTGACTTGTGTGTTGAGAGATTGAGAACATATTTCTAGGACATTCTATATAGACATTGCTGATTTTTTTTTTTTCTTTTTCCGTTTGTTTCGGATTATTTGTAATAAATACTTAATATATAAATATTGGAATGAGTCTAACAACTATTCTTCCCTTCTGTAGGCAGTTTCTGTGGAGCTTCAGACTCCCAGGGGAGGCTCAAAAAATTGACCGTATGATGGAAGCTTTTGCTTCACGCTATTGCCTTTGTAACCCAGGAGTCTTCCAGTCTACAGGTCAGTCACAGGAAAGAGGAGTTCTTAAGTACTTGAATGATCCAAATATAATTTTATATATACATATGTGTGTGTGTGTGTATGTTCTTCTACATCTGATGCAAGGAGGTAATGACCAGTTCAGAAGTTGAGGATAAAATAATATGTGACATGAGAAATACCTGAGAACTGAGAAAATGTGACTGTCTAATCCAGGAGGTGCAAGCTTACGGTCAGAATGCATTTTCATTTACAAAACTTCACAGAACTGCAGAATGCCCTGGCATTGTTGGTCTGTTTGGTTATATACACAAATATTTTGCTCTTGATCACTTAATTTGAGGATTAGATAGGATGGGAAAAGATTGGTGTGAAGCAGGTCTGTAACAGCTAGAGAGGAGAACAGCTACTGAAAACAAACTGCTCAAGATGCAGGCACACATTTCCTCTCTGTAGCAGGTTTTCATCCTGCTTTTTCTTACACAGAATCTCGTACTTGAATTCTGGGAGAATTTACTATAATCATAACCATGTCAGGAGGCATGATAAGATTTCTTTTGTCATGTTCTGATATTATCCAGTAGTGCTGGCTGCCTCCTGTATGCCACGAAATTGAGTCAATGTCATTTTCAGTCTTTTTAAATGCAATCAAAATACTATTTTGAAGAGACCATTCTTTCTCTTTGGAGAGAGCTTTGGAAGTACTTTGAGTAGGAGGAGGCTGATGGACCAGGTTTATTATAGCATCCACCACTTTGATTTAGGCAAAATCTGTGCAGAGAACATTTTGCCCAACACTTCAGCGTTTGAAGTGAAATGTTAATTTAGGGTTATAGCAATGATTTCATAAGAGTTTAAATTTTCTTTTGGATTCTCATACAATTTTTCTTGTTTTTTATTTGAATCGTAACTTTTTTTTTCCTTGGGCTTATTTCAACAGCTTAAAGAAAGATTTTAGACTTTTGTGTACAGCATTCAGGATTTTTTTGACTGTTTCTTTTTCTTTATCAGTCAGGATGAGGTATCTACTAATTTTACAGGTTTGTACACACAACACATGGGAAGATAAACCGTTTTTCAAATCTGATTTCAGATACATGTTACGTGCTTTCATTTGCCATCATTATGTTGAATACCAGCCTGCACAACCACAACGTGCGAGATAAACCCACAGTGGAGAGGTTTATCTCCATGAATCGTGGAATTAATGAAGGTGGAGACCTTCCAGAGGAATTGCTAAGGGTAAGTTAGGCTGGGTAGGACAAAGCCTGGTTTTGTGTTTTTAATAGCAGACTTAAAAGTGTGTACAACAGTTCTCAGGCAAATTTGTCAAGGGAAGGCAAAAGAACATTTCCTAGCGTGTGTAACCATGTGAGTAGCTGAAAGAAGCATATTCTGATGTTCACAGCTACTTTGAGCTAGTTCTCCCTATATCCAACCTTTTGTTGAGAACAAGCTGTTTCAGAGTAAACGCTCTGTGTATCTCTCAGTAGTTTGCTTGTGGCGAAATTCTTGTTGGAATAAGAATTGGCTTCTTATGAAAAAAAGTAGTATTTCTAGATAAGTCAGAAAAAATAATAAAATTCTTTCTTTTTCCTTATTGTCTCTCATTTTTTTCATGTGTCTTGTGGGGCTCCCTCCTTGAGAAATCAGTAAAAATATTTACTGCTGTAAGACAGTGCGATGGGCTACACCATTTTCTGAAAACCCAGATTCATTTGGCAAAACTTGTACTAAATGAGACTGATCCCAAAACCTTTGAAATACTAAATGCTGAAGTTAAAATAAAATTGTCATTGCTAGGAGTGCTTAAGAAATTTGTACTGAAGAGAGATTTGCTTATAGATGAAGTAGTTTAAAATCAATCATGACTGAAGTAGAAAACAAAGACTGACAAGGGGTGGTCCAGAATTTTATGGACAGTATTTCCTGTGCTTTTTATACAAATGGTCTGTGAAGCAGTAAGATATCCTGGTTGCATTTTCTGTTAAGACATTTATTAATGAGGTCTTTTTCCTCTTTTTTTTTTTATTTTTCTAGAATTTATATGAAAGTATTAAGAATGAGCCATTTAAAATTCCCGAGGATGACGGAAATGATCTAACGCATACATTTTTTAATCCAGATAGAGAAGGTTGGCTGCTGAAATTAGGTTAGTCACAAGGGCAGTTCTGCTGCTGTGTGTTTGTTCATTGTTAGCATGTTTGCTGCTCCGTGTCTACCTGCTTTCTTGTGAAGGTAACAGGTTTAACTTTGTATTTAAAAATGTATGAACCAGAATGAGTAGCTCCTTTGTGTCGGAAGGCTGTTGCTTCTTATTTTGCATACCCAAATTAGCAATCTTGTTTCAAACTTCAGAGTTTTATTTCTGAGATCTGAGAAATAAAAACTCGCGGCAAAAAGGAAACACCACATGGTATTTACCACATGCTGTGACTGATAAATAACAACTAAGTCTCCATAAGGTCATTTCAGAAAACTGTGTGATATTTCAACACAGCTTTCTGTGTACAAAAAAAGGATTTCTCTTCAAATAGTTATTTTTGTATGTCTTTATTTTTCCATATTATTTGTGAGTTTCTCTTGGTTTGGTTTTGGCTATAATTTTTTAATGAGTGGTTTAAATGTGCCTTCTTGTTTTCCTTATGGCCTATGACCTATCACCTTTCTGTTCTGTGACTGGCTGTCTCTGCTTATTCTGCATTAGGAGGTACGTATCTGATTGCTTTCCAGTCCCCTCTTCTTCAGTTGCTCATTTTTTTATTTTCTTCCTCCTTCCTCCTGGTTTTTTCTTTTTTCTTTTTTTTTTTTTTAATCAGATTCGTTGTAGCATTTTGCTTTTTCACTCAGTGTCGCTAACAATGTCATCAGTGGTGCTCTGAGGGACTGGCATGTCAGTGTCTAACTCACATGCAAGTGTGTTCTGCAAAAGAAGAAAGCGTTTACGTGTAAAGCAGGAAAATAAAGATGACTTCAGCACACTTTTTTCATTCACGGAAGAACATAACAAGGAAAGAATAATCTGTACTGAGAGTAAACAACGTCTTACTCTGTCGTGAAGTTTCAGAGTGGTTTCATTACTTGTTTGTCCGTGATAGTAGGTTATTGAAAGATTGGTTACATTTGAGCTACGTATTTGTAAAAGCTGTTCTTTTTCCTGCTTATTTTACTTTTAAAATAATACAGTTAGCTTCCCTAAAAGAGTCTTAAATGAGCTTCAAATTTAGAGTTGCAGAAACCTCAGGTAGTTCAGTCTCCTGGCACTGCAAGATGCCTTTGTTTTTACGGACTCTTGTAAAGTTCATGGGATTCACTTTTTCACTTGGCCTTAGGGAATTTTTTTCCTTTATAAAGGAGCCTGACACTTTGTTTTAACAGTTGTTTTTCAAAACTATAATTTTTAAAAAGTTAAACACCAGCACAGACTTCACTGGAGTCAGTTGTTGGCCACTTTAATGTCTTAAAGTGGAAGAACTTTGCACTTGGAGAATGATGACTCAAGTGTGAAAAGGGATGTGTGCTGCGGGTGCACATGGAGAGGATGGTGAAAGTAGAGCCTGGATAAAGCCCTGGGCCCACTCTGCTGATTGCACCTGGAACTTGGTAGTCGTGCTTGTGCTGGACGGAAATGGATGTGAAAAGGAAGCATTTGGAATTCATTCACATGCTCTCCAATGTCGTATTCTGACCTCTGTGCTACAGATGCTGTCGAGCTCCTTTTCTAACTACAAAAAAGCAAAGCTGTTGCTTTTTGACCTGTATTGGCTCAGCTGTCACAATTTCAAACATGACTTTGCAGCTTTTCTCCATTTGGTATCATGAGATGATGGTTAACAGAAAAGCCTTTCAAGTAGATGAAGGTGGAATGTGCTTCTTGGAGGAGAGAAGTTGAGTATAAGGCTGTGCTGTGCCTTTGCTGTTGCCAGCGCTCCCTCACAGACTTGTACACATAATAAGAGTGTAGGCAAGTGTGAGTGTGTGTAGAGGAGTAACAACATCCTCTGTGGAAGAAACTGCCCATAAAATAGATCTAATAAAAAATAGAGGAACAAAGAAATTCAGGAAGTGATGACTGAATGTAAGTGAGAGCTGCCAGGTACTTCTGCACAGGCTGTCTCTGGCTCTGGTGCAAAGTCAATAAACCAGAGGTCAGAGGACTGAAAACTGCCTGAGTCTTCACTGAGTAGGATGCAGATGAGACACAGTGCACAGAAAACCCAGCAGTAAAAGGGTGTGTGAAGCAGAAGGGTGTTACACGTAACACTCCCACGATGTGAGGGTTATTTGAATAAAGAAATGAAACGTGTCCAGAAGCCTCCGGTGAATCAGCCTGGGAATGCCTGGAGCTGTGCTTCCATGAAAGACTGCATTTTTTTCAGCAGACACAGACTGGTACAGATTAATACACTGCTAGTTTAGATGCAATGACCAGAAATAAACCTGAGAGTCTCCCCCCCCCCCCACCATTA